>OX421225.1:0-50000 GCA_949125135.1 Alcis repandata | reverse complement strand
GCCCCGACTACGGGAAATATTCTCCATTCATGAAGGCGTTAGACACTCCCTCCACACCCTCCACCATCCGGCGGGGCGGTCTGTTGCCAGGGGGACAGACATCTCTGGCCTCTTTCGTGAAGAAATAAAAATATCGGGGGAAGTACGGGTGCGTCTTGATGTCTCCGTCGGCGTTAGCATAACTGGGATGAACCCGTTTGAAGTGACGGCAGATGTTGGCTTTCATGGTCTTCCCACACAAGACACACTGGTACCTCAGTTGCGTGGTCTTGCTGGAGGAGGGTAAAGGCGGGGGCATGGTCTGGTTTCCGTCCACAGGGCTATCCATAGGGCTCTCGGGTGGTGGTGCGGGAACGGGGGCAATTGGTAGTTGGTAGGCGTGTGCGGCCTCGCCTTCGGTGTGCGTGGGATTGCTGTTGCTGCTATTCTTGTTGTTGTTGCTATTGTTGTTATTTTGTTGCTTGATGATGTCGAGCGCGTCCTGGAGATGGTGTTGCAGGTTATTTATTACAATGTCTTTTTGGTAGTTTTCCCTCTGCACTCCATCAAGTGCGAACTGTAGCCAGTCGCATCTGTAGCATTGGTATTGGTGTTGCGGCGGTAAGTATTGTGGCGTTGGCCTGATGGGCTCGAAGTGCGAATTTTGAAGTTGGCTTTGTGGCTGCTTTTCTTGCGCTGGTTCAGTCGTATGAGGGTTGTACGAAAGTGGAGTGGTGTATCCCGCTACATTTTCAGGGGCCTCGATCACACCCGAAGCCGACATCGCCGCCTGTATGGGTCCGCTGTGTGCTGTCTTTGTTGGCGAACTGTTTGCTCCTCCTTCAGTCTCGGATTCGGCCAGTGTCCCGGGGCTGCCCCCCCGTGAGGGCGACAGGTGGTCTGACTTGGGTGAGGGCAGGGCCGGATCACAGACTATCTCGCTTCCGTTGCGACCCGAAGGACTTGCGGGGCCTGGAGAAGAGTCGGAGTCCGAGCAAGACGAGGCTGGTGAAGATGGTGAAGATGAGGATACAGATGTCGACGAAACAATGGGGTTCTGGGTGTGGGCGTCCCGCTGGTGTGGCCATCCCTCCCCCTGGGTAGGGTGGTTGTTGTCTTCGTCGTTGTCGGATGATTTGATTGCCCTTCTTTGGTAAGTGGGCCCGGGCTTCACAGGTGAGTTGGAAGACGATGACGACGACATTATCTATCTTGTCTGATATAGGCACTGATTTAATGACTCAATACACAATTTAATAAATTGAAGTGAAGTGTGTCAAGTGAGTTGGGCTTATTGGTTGAAGTTAGATTAGTTAGGTGGGTTGGTGAAGTAAGTGAGTTAGGAAAGTGAATCGAGTGAGTTGGGCTTATTGCTTGAAGTTAGATTAGTTAGGTGGGTTGGTGAAGTAAGTGAGTTAGGAAAGTGAATCGAGTGAGTTGGACTTATTGGTTGAAGTTAGATTAGTTAGGTAAGTTAGTGAAGTAAGTGAGTTAAGTGAGTTGGGTTTAGAAGAAGCGAGGTTTAGCTGTGGGGTTTGAGGTGAACTGTGTGTTTCGTTGTTGTAGTGTAGGTTCTTGTGTGCTTGAGGGGGGGATATTAATGATAAGGTGAGAAGGTGAGCTGGGTTAGGTGAGCTGCGTGAGTTATGTGGATAATTTGTGAAGTTAGGTGAGTGAGTTGTGGTGGATGGATGGATGATTTTGAAATAGTTATTTTGGGTAGTGAGGTGAAGTATGTGGAGTGAGATAAGGGAGCCAAGTAAATATTGGCAGTTTGAATCGCTTTTTCTAAGTTTACCTCGATTGCTGAGGGTGAAGTAAGTAAGTGGGATTAAGTCGCCTGTGTTACTTGTGTGTCCCAGGTCACTTCAAGTGCTCGGGTGCCTAAAAGTGGATAGTTCTAGGATTCTAGTGGAGAAGTAATTAAGTTTAGTTAGTGAGGTTAGGTCATATAGCTCACTAGTTGTGTGGGGTTGGGTGGATGTGTTGGGTTGTTTGCGTTACCTTGCATGCATTTGCTTATCTACTTAAACTTAGACTTAAACTAGAACTACTTAAAACTATACAATTTTACTTATTCTAGACTTAAACTAATTATATTACAAAATATTATCTTAGCATGTACTTAACTACCTACTGTTTTTCTATATTGCCTTATTACTTAAGTTTATACTGAAATCTATAAATTAACTTCTCAAATTCTTATGAAGATGAAGATGCCCGACTCACCAAAGCAACCCTTGGCGAGCAAGGTTACTACCCCACTTCACTCTATGCTCCGGGCTAACTTGTCAGGCTCACAAGGTGGGTGAAGTGAGTGAGCGGTGAGGTGAAGATGTCCCGACTCACCAAAGCGCTATGTGTTATTAAATTTCTTCAAGTTTTTGATTATATATGTAATGTGATTATGAAAGGTGTTAATGGTAGATGCTGTGCTGATAATTTCTATGAGGTTGTATGGATTATTAAGTTTTGATGAAACGGTGATGTGGTCTTGTCTGGTGGCAGAAAATCTTGGGCAATCTTCAATGAGGTGCTTTAAGCTTTGGGTGGTGAGATTATCGCATGGGCACATGGGATCATCGGTAATTTTAAAGCGGTGTAGGTATTCTTTGTGGAATCCGTGTCCTGACAGAATTTGGGTAATGGCAAAGTTAGGTGACATATTTATGGCAGTGAAATATTTGTTGAAATCTTCATAGGTAGGAAGAAGACTAAGTGTATGAGGACTGGCTTCGAGGTAAAATGATTTGGTTTTGCTTCTGGTTTCGAGTTTATTTTGATGTTTTACGAAGGAGATCGGTATATGTGTGTAGTCGGGTCTTTTATGTGATTTAGTGGCGTTTTTTGCTGTTATATCAGCCAGTTCGTTGCCTTCGATGTCTACATGAGCCCGAACCCATGCAAAGTTTAAATTCATTCCGGAGTTTTGTAAATTAATAATGTTTTTGTGTATTTGGACAGCGAGAGTATTTGTGGTGTTGGGGTTGGCAAGTTCGGTCAGTCCAGATTTGCTGTCGGATAAGATGTGGAACTCGTTATGCGGTTTTTTGTTTGAAATCCATGATGTGGCCTGTTCAATGGCTAGTAGTTCAGCCTGAAAGACGGAGCAGCAATTGTGTAGTTTTAGTTTTTTGGTATGCACAGTGTTGCCGAGTGAGTTAAGAGCCACAAACGCGGCCCCAACTTTGTCGTCGAGTTTGCTTCCGTCTGTAAATATTTGCCAAGTTTCGTGTTTGGCTATGCAGAATTCGTTATATTCTTGAACATTATTGATTTCAGTAAATTCGATGCCCACTCGAAGAGAGGGGTGTAAAAGGAGTGACGGGGGAGTAGGCGAGTCTACGGGTATATCTTTGGGGAGGAATTTGGTAGTGTGTTTAATTTTGGTTTGTTCTATGTCGGCTATTTCCTTTATTTTATATGGTAGAGGGTCTAATTGTGCTAGTGAAATGGCAGTCGCTGTTCTTAGTGTTTTGAAGCCCTGTACCATTTTAATGGCAAAAAGTCTTTGAAGTGAAAGTAGTTTCTTATTTACTTGTTTATATTTTAAAGCTGATGCCCAGATACCGGACGCGTAACAGATTATTGGTTGGATGACTTGGTGGTAAATGATTTTGATATTTTCCGGTGAGACGCCCCAGGTGGGTCGAATGAATAGCGAGAGTTTGTTGAATAGTTTTTTGCTTTTATTGATGATGTATTCAGTGTGTTTGATGAAGTTTAGTTTTTCGTCGATTATGATTCCAAGATATTTAATTTGATTCATAAAAGTTATATTGTGGTTATTTATAGTGATTTTACATTTGTTTTTAGGTTTTTTAGTGAATGATATAGCTTGAGTTTTTGCGGGTCCGAAAGTTAGTTTTATATTTTGCCCCCATTTTATGATCTTGTCCAGAATACTATTGGTGATATTTTCGAGGTGTGAGGTATTTTTTGAGTGCGTGATGAGCAGAATATCATCAGCGTAAGCCTGCACGTGGGCCCCCTCAGGGAGATCAGCCAGTTCAGTGAGGAGTAGGTCATCGAGAATGAGGTTCCAGAGGGTGGGGCCACAGACTGAGCCCTGTACGCATCCTCTTGACGTTTGTTTTCCCACGGAGCAATTCAGAAAGTTGATAGAGACCTCTCTGTCTGTGATGTAGCTGATTAATGTTTCATAAATATTGCTGGGGCAGTTAACCTTTTTTAGCCTTTTGAAAATTATCGGCCACCAGGCGTGATCGAAAGCCCCTTGGATGTCCAATGAGACTGCAATTGCATGTTCTTTACTGTTCTTGGCTTTGGTGATTATGTCGATAGCGCTGTGTATTGCGTTATTTGTGGAAGTTTGCTGTTTAAAACCGTATTGTTCCTTGCATTGGTTGTTTGTGGTGTTGAGGTAGTGTGTCAGTCTGTTAATAATGAGCTTCTCGAAGAGTTTGCCAAATACATTTATAAGACCAATTGGTCTATACGCTGAGGTGTCAGAGTAGTCCGTTTTGTTTGGTTTCGGAATAATTCTTGCGCATGCTACTTTCCATGCTTTAGGAAAATATTTTAGTTCAACGCATTTATTTAGTAGATCGGTGATAGTGTTAGGGAAGTTTTTTATAAATTGGAGGCAAATGTCTGATGTTAGATGATCGGGTCCGGGTGCCTTTTTATGGCTCATTGTTTTTAAGCAGTTAATGATTTCGGTGGTAGTAAACTCTGGCTCATTCGGTCCGTTGGAAGGCGTATGCATGTCTTGTCTAAGTGTCTGTTGATATTGATTATTGTCTATGGTGTCGTCTGGGAAAAATTTATTCAGTAATGTGTTAGCAGTTTCAAGGGGGTCAGATGTATATGTGCCATCATCTTTTTTTAAAGTTGTTGGCGGTTGCGATATTGGTTTGGATTGTATAATTCTATTGGTGATAGACCAGACGTCCTCTTTGTTTTGTTTATTACAGAACTCTCTGAAGTGATCAGAAGAGGCCTTGCATATTGCGTCAGAGTATTCTTTTTTAAGTTTGTCTCTTTCTAACAAGGATTCATCTATAGGTTGTTTTTGTCTTACTAGGCGGCTAAGCAAGTGATGGTTTTTGATAACTTTCATTTTTATTTTCTGCAGGTCATCGCTCCACCAAGGGATTCTTTCCTTAAATGGTGTTGGTTTGGGTAGTAGTTTATCACACGTGGTTTGTAAAGCTGAGGTGATGACTCTAATGTTGTTGTCTATTTCTTGATGTGACGTAGGTATATTAATGTTGTTGGGTAGGTGTGATTTGATTTCGTTTGTGAAGGATTCGTTGATGTTTTCCCATTTGACAGTGTTTGTATTGTATCTAAATGTTGACGTTTTTTTATTTTTTGTCGTACGTGTGTTTTCAATGTTTAGTTTGAACAATATTGAGTTGTGATCCGATGAGGGGCAGATTTCTGTGTTAACTTGCCAGTTTTCAACATTAGCTATATTGGTATTGCTAATCAGTGTTACATCAATGATGGATTCTCTGTAGGTTCCATGTGTGATTGTTTCAAAGGTAGGGTTACTTCCAGTGTTGCAAATGTGTAAATTATGTAGGGTGATTATGTCGTAAATTGTATTGCCTCTTTTGTTGTCAGTCTTGGAGCCCCATGACGTGTGCCAGCCGTTTAGGTCTCCGCAAATCAAGTGCGTGGAGCCAGTTGTTTCTGCGAGGAATATTTCCAAGCGGTTTAGAAGTTGCAGTTTGTCGGTTCGTGGTTCAATGTAGACGGATGTTAGATATATGTTTTTTCCTCGTGAGTTGTTAATTTTTATGATTGAGAGGCAAGAGTTGGAGTATTCGCTATTTCCGATTACACTGAGTCCGTTTTTTTTTGTTAGTATGGCAGCTTTGGTCGGTTCATTCTTCGGATTCTTATCGGGGAATTGATGGAGATCGTAACCTGGAATTTTAACGGGTAGTCCCGTATTGCTGGTGTAAGGTTCGTTAATAAAAATTAAGTCCGGTTGGTGCGTATGAGCCCATTGTGCTAGTTCGTGGGTAGCGTTTCGACTACGTCCGACATTGATCTGGACGCATCCGAGAAATGAGCCCCTCGGTTGTGAATTGCAAGAATTGACATCAGAGGGGCCCCAAACGGGGGGTGCAGGGAGTGGACTACAGCTCATGGTCCGTTCTGGCACGGACTTCAATTAGTTTTTTCAACCCAAGCGGGCATAGATTAGAGGTAGCGCTATGTGCGTAGTTGACCGGGGAAGAGTCAGGGCGGTGTGATTGCTTTGCGTTTTTAGCAGAGCAGTGTGTACATTTTAGCTTGTTGTAGTCGTGTCTGTTTGGGCAGTCTTTGAACTCGTGTGTCTCGGAGCAGTGGGAGCATACTGGCTCCGGAGCCTTGCACCAACGACGGATGTGACCGTATTTCATGCATCTGAAGCATTGTTGAACTGGGACGTGTTCTTCAACGTGGACCTGTTGGAAGTCTACGTTTAGGTGATTGTTTTGGAGGACTGCCTTCCATATTTTTGGTGTAGTAATGAATATTGCGTTATAGAGTTTGGGGTTCTTGTTGTTTCTGGTGGTTTTTAGTTCAATATCTTCACTATTGGTTGTATTGATTTTGATGTTATTGTTCTGACAAATGATAATATCTTTCAGCTGGTTTGGTGGTGTTTTGCTTGATACTCCTTTTAGGATGAACATTGGTTTGAGTTTCTTTGTTGTCTCTGCTACTACCCTCGAGTTTGGTTGATTAATTTTTTCCAGAGCGTGTGTTTTTTGTTCTTCTTTATCAAATTCGACTAGTAATCTGTGATTAGATGTGTATGCAATTTTGGAGGGTGCGTAATCAGTATCTCGGAAGTTCGTACTTTTGTGCCAGGCTTGAATGGTCTCTTCGTGGGTGCTAACTGTTTCCTTAGGTGCAATGATAATTGACGGTTTAGGAGGTGGTAGTTTGCTTGCTGCGCCATCTTTAATGATGTTTCCCGATGAATGTGTGGGGGTTTGGCTCTTCATGTCATTAATGGAGTTTATGAGCTTTGGTATAATATTGGCGAGTTGGTCGATCTGGTTTAAGGTGTGAGGGTTGATCTGAGAGGACCTAGCACTGGGGGAGGCAGTGCAAGGAATGGTAGCTGTCGCTTTCTGTTCGTGGTTCAAGGAGGCCTTCTCCAGCGTTACAAGTTTTTCGAGTACGATTATCCTCTCTGCTTTTGTGAGACCCTTTCTTTTTTCCTCAATCAAGTTCTTGATGAAGGTCACGCTTTCTCGTACCAATTGAGTGAAGGGGATGGGGGAATATTCACCGCTGATAGGTGTGCGGTTGTCCCCAGTCCGTATATCGGAGGGTTCAGGTTCTGAGCGGTCTGAACCGGGAGGAGGACGACGGTCTCCATCTTCTGGAGTGGGAGTTTCAATGGCTTGGATGGATGGATTAGGTTAGGTTAGGTTAGGTTAGGTTAGGTTTTTTTTTTTTTTTTTTTTTTTAGTTGTTTGTGGAAGCGCTTAGTGGAGGGGTCGATGCTACTGGTTTACTTCTTTCCTCCACGCGCGAAGATAGTTGAGGCTTATAGGTTTGGTGTATGTTATTTATTTTATTTTTCTTTTATTATTATTTTTTTTTTTATTTTGTAGATTGTTTGGATTTTGTTACAAGGGTTCCGTGGTTACATTTTTGATGGAGGTTGATTTATTTATTTAGGTTAGGTTAGGTTAGGTTAGGTTAGGTTAGGTTAGGTTAGGTTAGGTTCCCCTCCGAATTGGGTTCCCGCCTTTCCGTGGCGGGGGGGATAAGTAGCCGGGACCGTCTTGCCCGGTGAAACTAAGAGGAACCCTCAAGGTGGAGGCTCGGGCCGGCGCCCCGGACATTCCGGGAAGCGGCGGTCGTCAGAGCCTAGGCAGCCTTAATAGCCCTCATTGGCTGCGGGACTCGGTCGGCGTCTCGGCCTTATGCCGAGTAGCGGCGATGCGAGTCGGAGGTGACGCGCAGACCAGCCGGTTTGCGCGACACCCTCAAAATTTGTGTCCCCCCTCCGTGCAATCCAGAAAAATCCATAGACGTGTACTTTAACTGGTGAGCGCGTTGGGCGGTAGAACGGTGCGAGTATTGAGTCTGTGAACACGTCTGAAAGCTGAACAGACCTGGTGATCGCCGCACCTGGCGCGCGCCGCGCCTCGTGCGGGCACCTCGACATATTACCATGAGCGGGTCGCCTATACCGCCGACACTTTGAGTCCTCCCCGTCCACTTCTCTAACGAGAAGCAACGTGTGGAAGGACTCGGAAGCTGTCCGTTCATACAATGAACGACAGCTGGAGGGCGCTCGAGAGTCTTCCCGGTAGTTGCCCGTTCGTGTAATGGACGGCAGCCGGAGGGCGCCTGCGCGCGCCTTCCCAAAAGCTGTCCGTTCACGTAATGGACAACGGCCGGAGGGCGCCTCGAGCGACTTCCCATTAGTTGCCCGTTCGCGTAACGGACGGCAGCCGGAGGGCGCCTTGCGCGCCTTCCTAAAAAAGCTGTCCGTTCGTGTAATGGGCAACGGCCGGAGGGCGCCTCGAGAGTCTTCCTAGTAGTTGCCCGTTCACGTAATGGACGGCAGCCGGAGGGCGCCTTGCGCGCCTTCCTAAAAGCTGTCCGTTCGTGTAATGGACAGCGGCCGGAGGGCGCTTTGCGCGCCTTCCCTAGTGGGTAGACCCGACCGCGCCGACCTGGATATTCTGGGTAACGGCGGTCGAGGTCTTGGCAGCCTTGAGTGGCCGCGGGGCCCGGTCGGCGGCGTCTCGGCATTATGCTGAGTAGCGGCGGCGGCGCGGGTCGAACGACCTATGTGGTGGTGGTGTAAAAGCCATCGCCCACAGCGTCGTCATGCGGGGGAGGCTTCCGCATCCTCTCCTGCCCGGCTCGTCACTGTGCGCTTCAAAGACCCCGTCTTGCGGTAAGGGAGATGTCGCGGCAGTGTGCGGGAGCCGAAGAGAGCTCGCCTTAACTGGCCGGCTCTAGAGCAAGGAAATGCTTGAAACAAAAACCCGTGAGAAAACACGTTATAACCTGCGGATACCTGGGGACCCCCGCAGTATATACCCTTGCCACCGGAATGAGCGTCACCCGGTGGTCGACCAGCTTATATCGGCTCATACTCGTGGGTCTAAATATGGAAACTAAAATCAATAAATTTAAAAAGCTACAACTAATAAAGAGAGATACAGGGAGAGGGCTTAGCCCTGTACAGGACGTACATGTCGAGGAGTGTGGTGACTCCTCCGACGATAGCACGGTGATTGTGGCGGGGGGATCGTCTCCACCACCGCCCGGTTCGCCGGGAGAGAGGCTCTGGCGCAAACGCATCAGGCCTCAAGACGAAGAAGAAGAAGTAAGGAGCGACGGTGGTTTGAGTTCTGGTAACGATTTCGGGTCAGACTCTCCACCGGCCACCAAAGTGACCACTGCCCGGAGAGGCAGAGACCGACCGCCCACCAAGGGCGAACGTGTCGGGTTCGCACGCGCCAAGGCCACTCTTTCGCGGGCCGAACGCGATGAGAAGGAGCTGAGAGACGAGCAGCAGGTCGAGCAAATGACCATAAGACTACAGTCTAACATGTCGTCGCTGCCGTCTCCATCGGGCGGCGATGGGAAAGAGCTAGCCTTGGACCTCAACAGGAGGGTCCTAGATTGCGTGGCCACGATTAACACCGTGGCCGCCAAGTCGAGCAACCTAAAGGGCACCTACGTAAAGGCCCTTAAGGAAGCAGCATCGATGGTCAAAGACCTACTGAAGGAACTTAATGATAGATCTTCCACAGGTGAAACGAGTCGACTGGAGGAGGCGAACGAACGCCTCCGAATGGAGGTAGTGGACATGCAAGACGAACTGGCAGAATTCCGACAAAATGTGATGGCGGCGACACGAACATCCGTTCCGCCGCCGCTATCCTTCGAAGAGGGGTTGCTGAAGCGCCGGGAGGAGCAACGGCGGATGGAGATTATGGAACAGGCCATTATGCGACAAGTGGGGGGAATGCTGAACTCCCGATTGGACTCGCTAGAGGACCGCTTGCTGCCGGAGAGGCGCATGCGGCCGCCTCTGGCGACCGACCGAAGGGGCGCCGCTTCCGCCGCTGCCGGTGGAGCTCTTGCAGCTCCGACAGCGGCGGCGGAAGAGGCGGCGGTGGTGAGGCACTCTCCGGGTACCAATGGTAAGAACGGTGCCACGTCGTCGTCGAAGGCGACGAGGAGGAAGAAAAAGAAAAAGGGTCCCTCTAAAGGGACTACAGGAGGCGGCGGTGGCGATCGATCCGCCCCTGCTGACGAACCTCAGATGTCCCGACGGTCGGCAGCAACCGGTAACGGTTGCGGCGACGACGACGACAGCTGGGAGATCGTGACAACTAAACGAGGTCGTAACGGAAAGACCGGTGGCGGCGTGAAGGCGACATCGGCTCTGCAGCACTTGCAAAAGCCGTCGAACGCTACGCGCCGCCGCTCGGCCAAGACCGTTACGGCGGCGGCGGCGACAGCGACACCCAAACTCCGCGCCCCTCGATCATCGGCTGTCGTATTAACAATTCAGCCGGAGGGCGTGGAGAAGGGTATCACATACAGGGACGCACTGGCCAAGGCCAGACTGGGCCTCGAGCTGTCCCAGTTCGGCATCGCGTCGGTTCGTTTCCGCAGAGCGGCGACCGGCGCTCGCGTTTTGGAGGTGCCGGGCGTTGCCAGCGGCACCAAAGCGGACTCCCTCGCCGCAAGGCTGAGGGAAGTCTTCCAAGCTGAAGACGTCCGTATTTCGAGGCCGATCAGGACCGTAGACCTACGGGTGTCCGGTTTAGACGACTCGATAACCAAAGACGAGGTGGCGGCCACCATCGCCAGAGTGGGCGAGTGCGGCCTGGAGTTGGTAAGGACCAGCGATATACGATGGAATCCGGCGGGAATCGGAACGGCGTTCGTCCGTTGCCCGGTGACCGCGGCGAGGAAGGTGGTCAATAAAGGCCGCATCCTGGTGGGCTGGGTCTCGGCGCGAGTTAAGCTCTTAGCGCCAAGACCGCTTCAATGCTTCCGATGCCTAGAGGTGGGGCATGTGCGGGAGCAATGCAAAGGGGAAGTCGATAGGAGTGAACTCTGCTATCGGTGTGGTCAACTCGGCCACAAAGCCAAGGAGTGCTCGGCGAGGCCGCACTGTGCAATCTGCGCAGCCGCAAATAGGTCCGCCGAACACCGTATCGGGAGCAAGACTTGCGCCTTGCCCCCGAAAAAGAAAGGTAGACAGGAGGTGGTTGTTGTTGTCGCGGCCGATGAGATCCGGCCATCACGACAACCATCAACGTCGTCCGACGACCCGTTACCCCGGGACGAGGTAGCGACGATGGATACCACCACAGGATAGATGACGAGATCTATTCCCCGAAGATGGACGACGACGTGTTTCGTACTTTCGCCACGTCGTCGCTGTCTTTATTATTATCATTATTAATTTTATTTTAACTGTATTTATTTACTTACTTTTTCAATTGTATAATAATAAAAATGGAGCAGATGGTGCTAACTTTTCTGTTTGCAGCTCACCGGAAGAAGAAGAAGAAAACCCGCTCCGGCGGCATGCCACCGGTGCGACGGCGGCGTCGTGGAAAACTCTACAGCGCAGCGCGCGCCGGAGGCGCGCCCGGAGCGGGATCGTGAACGAGCGCGACATGTCGCGCGCGGTAGTGGAGACCGATTTTCGCTGCCAGCTATGACTGGCAGCGAGTCGGCGTGGGTTGCAGTGCGAGACCTCTTCTGCGAAGAGGTCATCGCCCGCAAAGAACTGGCCGAACGTACGAGAGGGAGGAGGACGACGACAAGTCGAGCCCCTCCCTGTGAGTGCGACGCAAACGCGTCTCACGTAGGCGACTGGCGTACTATCGCCAGTCGCCTCCGTAAAGTCGGGAACTCGGGTCGGCGGGCTCGGGGGGGCCGCCGATCGATGACGAGAATGAGTTCCCGAGGAGAGAATGGACGACGGTGTGTACATGTGTTCGACACACCGTCGTCGTTATATTTTTACTTCTTAATTGTATGTATAATTATAAATCGGGACTGGCTGTAGCTCAGCGTGGCGACTAGTTTGCTACCGGGACCGAGGTCCGATCGGGCCAGCGCTGTCGGTGCCGCGGAAGAATGCGGGAGCGTGCCCGTAGCTCTGACGTATGCGGCGCCAAGGCGGAACACCCCAGTGGTTTTAGTGGGTATGCCGCCATTAGGGCGGAGACTCCCACATAACCACCCTGCCTCCCCCGAGGCCGGGCGTGGTATCCATAAAGGATTTCCACTGGGTCAAAAAAAAAAAAAAAAAAAAAAAAAAAAAAAAGGTTAGGTTAGGTTAGGTTAGGTTCCCCTCCGAATTGGGTTCCCGCCTTTCCGTGGCGGGGGGGATAAGTAGCCGGGACCGTCTTGCCCGGTGAAACTAAGAGGAACCCTCAAGGTGGAGGCTCGGGCCGGCGCCCCGGACATTCCGGGAAGCGGCGGTCGTCAGAGCCTAGGCAGCCTTAATAGCCCTCATTGGCTGCGGGACTCGGTCGGCGTCTCGGCCTTATGCCGAGTAGCGGCGATGCGAGTCGGAGGTGGTGGCACGCGCGGACCAATCGGTTCGCGCTCCACCTCCAAATTTAGTTCCCCCCCTTCGCGCGGTTGTCAGTTTGTTCTGGAGCGCGCGTCGGGCGGTGGAACATTTTGTGAGTTGATCTTGCCAAACACGTCTGAAAACGGCACTGTGTATTCACAGATCGCTGCGCTATGTGCAGGCGCACGCCGTACAGGAGGCAAGATCATGCGGTTTCCGCTCCGCTCATGCACTTTGAGTCCTCCCGTACACCTCTCTATATTGAGAAGAGACGAGGATTTGGACTCGGAAGCTGTGTCCGTTCACGTTCATGTAATGGACAACAGCTAGAAGGCGCTTGCGCGTACCTTCTTAGTGGGTAGACTCGACCGCGTCGACCTGGATATTCTGGGTAACGGCGGTCGAGGTCTTGGCAGCCTTGAGTGGCCGCGGGGCCCGGTCGGCGGCGTCTCGGCATTATGCTGAGTAGCGGCGGCGGCGCGGGTCGAACGACCTATGTGGTGGTGGTGTGAGAGCCATCGCCCACAGCGTCGTCATGCGGGGGAGGCTTCCGCATCCTCTCCTGTCCGGCTCGTCACTGTGCGCTTCAAAGACCCCGTTCTGCGGTAAGGGATACGTTGCGGCAGTGTGCCGGAGCCGAAGAGGGCTTGCCTTTACTGGCCGGCCCTAGAGCAAGGAAAAGCTTGAAACAAAAACCCGTGAGAAAACACGTTATAACCTGTGGATACCTGGGGACCTCCGCAGTATATACCCTTACCCCCGGAATGAGCGTAACCCGGGGGTCGACCCATATATGTCGTCTCATTCTCGTGGGAACATAATATGGAATCTTTAAATGTAAAAATTACAAAAATGTCAGATGCAGGGAGAGGGCTCAGCCCTGCAAGTGCTGTACGCGCTGAGGAGGAGTCTGACTCCTCTTCAGTCGGAACAATGGTGACGGTGACGAGCTTGTCACCGCCCAGTAGTCCACTTCAAACGAGGAGGAGGTGCTGGTGCAGCAATCGTGTCAGGCCTACCGTGAAGGACGGCGACGCCGCTGGCGGCCGGAGCAATGACGGGGAGTCAGACGCTCCGGTTGCCAAGGCTGTCGTTGCTGCTCCAAGGGACAGAGGCCGACTGCCCATCACGAATGGTACGATACGATTGGCGGTGGAAAATATACGCTTACGAGAGGAGGTAGCGGACCTCCGCAACCAAATGACGGAACTCCGCAAGGAGGTTTTGGCGGTGCGAGCCAATATCTCCTTACTCCTTGGCAGGGGGGGGGTTGCCGCTGTCGCCGCCGCCCCGGCGACAGCGGCACTTGCACAGGGCCGACCGCCCCGAGCGATAGCCGAACAATCACAACGCCCGACTCGAAATAAGCCGATCGCCCGCCACCTGCCGTTACGGCTTCGGCCACGGCTAGTGGCGAGAAGGCGTGGAATGCATTGCATCGCATTGCATCGTAATCCGTAGTCGGGGGGAACTATAGGGTCGGCGGGCTCGGGGGGAGGCCCGCCTCCGAGGATGGACGACGATGTGTTTCATATTTTCGCCACATCGTCGCTGTCTTTATTATTATTATTATTATTTTATTTTGTTAATTGTATCTATTTACTTTTTCAATTATATATAATAATAAAATGGAGCAGATGGTGCTAACTATTGTTTGCAGCTCACCGGTAGAAGAAGAAGAAAACCCGCTCCGGCAGCATGCCACCGGTGCGACGGCGGCGTCGTGGAAAACTCTACAGCGCAGCGCGCGCCGGAGGCGCGCCCGGAGCGGGATCGCGAACGAGCGCGACAAGTCGCGCGCGGTAGCGGAGACCGATTTTCGCTGTCAGCTATGACTGGCAGCGAGTCGGCGTGGGTTGCAGTGCGAGAGAGAGACTTCTTCTGCGAAGAGGTCACTATCGCCCGCAAAGAACTGGCCGAACGTACGAGAGGAAGGAGGACGACGACAAGTCGAGCCCCTCCCTGTGTGTGCGACGCAAATGCGACACACGTAGGCGACTGGCGTTCTATCGCCAGTCGCCTCCGTAAAGTCGGGAACTCGGGTCGGCGAGCTCGGGGGGGCCCGCCGATCGATCGATGATGAGAATGAGTTCCCGAGGAGAGAATGGACGACGGTGTGTTCATGTGTTCGACACACTGTCGTCGTTATATATTTACTTATTAATTGTATGTAGAAATATAAACCGGGACTGGCTGTAGCTCAGCATGACGTTCTAGTTTGCAACCAGGGATCGTGGTCCGATCGGGCCAGCGCTGTCGGTGCCGCGGAAGAATGCGGGAGCGTGCCCGTAGCTCTGACGTATGCGGCGCCAAGGCGGAACACCCCAGTGGTTTTAGTGGGTATGCCGCCAAGCAAGGCGGTGACTCCCACATAACCACCCTGCCTCCCCCGAGGCCGGGCGTGGCATCCATAAAGGATTTCCACTGGGTCAAAAAAAAAAAAAAAAAAAAAAAAAAAAAAAAAAAAAAAAAAAGGTTAGGTTAGGTTAGGTTAGGTTAGGTTAGGTTAGGTTAGGTTAGGTTAGGTTAGGTTAGGTTAGGTTCCCCTCCGAATTGGGTTCCCGCCTTTCCGTGGCGGGGGGGATAAGTAGCCGGGCCGCCTTGCCCGGTGAAACTAAGAAGAACCCTAAAGGTGGAGGCTCGGGCCGGCGCCCTGGACATTCCGGGAAGCGGCGGTCTGGGCCTGGGAGCCCTCCCGTGTGCCTCTCCGTGGAGAGGGAACGTGGTAGGGCTCGGGGTCGTCTGCGGACGACGACGGGGGGCACATTGTGCCCTCCAGAGGGGTAGACTCGGCCGGCGTCCTGGACAGTCCGGGTAGCGGCGGTCGGGACCCCGAGAGGGAGAGAGCGGGAGAGAGAGAGGGACCCTTTCTCTCACCCGCTCCGCAGAGAGAAGAGCGGACACGGGGGCGAGTCAGGCCAGAGGGGCCAGTAGGGCTCGCACTCCGTCTCCGCTAGGAGGGCCTGGAGTGGCGGGTGCGGGGACACCCGCTGCTTCGCATTCGTCGACGCGTCTGATGTTCCGACGCGTCGCCACGAAGTGGGAGGGGGTGGCCACCCCCTACCCGAGGTGGGTCTGCCTCACGGCGGACATAGGCTGGGCGGGGCTGCGGTGATTTAATGGGCCCGCGGCTCCGTCCATTGCCTGGAGGAACTTCCCAGGGTTTTTAGTGGGTATGCCGCCATTAGGGCGGAGACTCCCACATAACCACCCTGCCCTCCCCGGGGCGGGCGTGGTATCCATAAAGGATTTTCCCTGGGTCACAAAAACAAAAAAGGTTAGGTTAGGTTAGGTTAGGTTCCCCTCCGAATTGGGTTCCCGCCTTTCCGTGGCGGGGGGGATAAGTAGCCGGGACCGTCTTGCCCGGTGAAACTAAGAGGAACCCTCAAGGTGGAGGCTCGGGCCGGCGCCCCGGACATTCCGGGAAGCGGCGGTCGTCAGAGCCTAGGCAGCCTTAATAGCCCTCATTGGCTGCGGGACTCGGTCGGCGTCTCGGCCTTATGCCGAGTAGCGGCGATGCGAGTCGGAGGTGACGCGCAGACCAGCCGGTTTGCGCGACACCCTCAAAATTTGTGTCCCCCCTCCGTGCAATCCAGAAAAATCCATAGACGTGTACTTTAACTGGTGAGCGCGTTGGGCGGTAGAACGGTGCGAGTATTGAGTCTGTGAACACGTCTGAAAGCTGAACAGACCTGGTGATCGCCGCACCTGGCGCGCGCCGCGCCTCGTGCGGGCACCTCGACATATTACCATGAGCGGGTCGCCTATACCGCCGACACTTTGAGTCCTCCCCGTCCACTTCTCTAACGAGAAGCAACGTGTGGAAGGACTCGGAAGCTGTCCGTTCATACAATGAACGACAGCTGGAGGGCGCTCGAGAGTCTTCCCAGTAGTTGCCCGTTCGTGTAATGGACGGCAGCCGGAGGGCGCCTGCGCGCGCCTTCCCAAAAGCTGTCCGTTCACGTAATGGACAACGGCCGGAAGGCGCCTCGAGCGACTTCCCATTAGTTGCCCGTTCGCGTAACGGACGGCAGCCGGAGGGCGCCTTGCGCGCCTTCCTAAAAAAAAAAAAAAAAAAGCTGTCCGTTCGTGTAATGGGCAACGGCCGGAGGGCGCCTCGAGAGTCTTCCTAGTAGTTGCCCGTTCACGTAATGGACGGCAGCCGGAGGGCGCCTTGCGCGCCTTCCTAAAAGCTGTCCGTTCGTGTAATGGACAGCGGCCGGAGGGCGCTTTGCGCGCCTTCCCTAGTGGGTAGACCCGACCGCGCCGACCTGGATATTCTGGGTAACGGCGGTCGAGGTCTTGGCAGCCTTGAGTGGCCGCGGGGCCCGGTCGGCGGCGTCTCGGCATTATGCTGAGTAGCGGCGGCGGCGCGGGTCGAACGACCTATGTGGTGGTGGTGTAAAAGCCATCGCCCACAGCGTCGTCATGCGGGGGAGGCTTCCGCATCCTCTCCTGCCCGGCTCGTCACTGTGCGCTTCAAAGACCCCGTCTTGCGGTAAGGGAGATGTCGCGGCAGTGTGCGGGAGCCGAAGAGAGCTCGCCTTAACTGGCCGGCTCTAGAGCAAGGAAATGCTTGAAACAAAAACCCGTGAGAAAACACGTTATAACCTGCGGATACCTGGGGACCCCCGCAGTATATACCCTTGCCACCGGAATGAGCGTCACCCGGTGGTCGACCAGCTTATATCGGCTCATACTCGTGGGTCTAAATATGGAAACTAAAATCAATAAATTTAAAAAGCTACAACTAATAAAGAGAGATACAGGGAGAGGGCTTAGCCCTGTACAGGACGTACATGTCGAGGAGTGTGGTGACTCCTCCGACGATAGCACGGTGATTGTGGCGGGGGGATCGTCTCCACCACCGCCCGGTTCGCCGGGAGAGAGGCTCTGGCGCAAACGCATCAGGCCTCAAGACGAAGAAGAAGAAGTAAGGAGCGACGGTGGTTTGAGTTCTGGTAACGATTTCGGGTCAGACTCTCCACCGGCCACCAAAGTGACCACTGCCCGGAGAGGCAGAGACCGACCGCCCACCAAGGGCGAACGTGTCGGGTTCGCACGCGCCAAGGCCACTCTTTCGCGGGCCGAACGCGATGAGAAGGAGCTGAGAGACGAGCAGCAGCAGGTCGAGCAAATGACCATAAGACTACAGTCTAACATGTCGTCGCTGCCGTCTCCATCGGGCGGCGATGGGAAAGAGCTAGCCTTGGACCTCAACAGGAGGGTCCTAGATTGCGTGGCCACGATTAACACCGTGGCCGCCAAGTCGAGCAACCTAAAGGGCACCTACGTAAAGGCCCTTAAGGAAGCAGCATCGATGGTCAAAGACCTACTGAAGGAACTTAATGATAGATCTTCCACAGGTGAAACGAGTCGACTGGAGGAGGCGAACGAACGCCTCCGAATGGAGGTAGTGGACATGCAAGACGAACTGGCAGAATTCCGACAAAATGTGATGGCGGCGACACGAACATCCGTTCCGCCGCCGCTATCCTTCGAAGAGGGGTTGCTGAAGCGCCGGGAGGAGCAACGGCGGATGGAGATTATGGAACAGGCCATTATGCGACAAGTGGGGGGAATGCTGAACTCCCGATTGGACTCGCTAGAGGACCGCTTGCTGCCGGAGAGGCGCATGCGGCCGCCTCTGGCGACCGACCGAAGGGGCGCCGCTTCCGCCGCTGCCGGTGGAGCTCTTGCAGCTCCGACAGCGGCGGCGGAAGAGGCGGCGGTGGTGAGGCACTCTCCGGGTACCAATGGTAAGAACGGTGCCACGTCGTCGTCGAAGGCGACGAGGAGGAAGAAAAAGAAAAAGGGTCCCTCTAAAGGGACTACAGGAGGCGGCGGTGGCGATCGATCCGCCCCTGCTGACGAACCTCAGATGTCCCGACGGTCGGCAGCAACCGGTAACGGTTGCGGCGACGACGACGACAGCTGGGAGATCGTGACAACTAAACGAGGTCGTAACGGAAAGACCGGTGGCGGCGTGAAGGCGACATCGGCTCTGCAGCACTTGCAAAAGCCGTCGAACGCTACGCGCCGCCGCTCGGCCAAGACCGTTACGGCGGCGGCGGCGACAGCGACACCCAAACTCCGCGCCCCTCGATCATCGGCTGTCGTATTAACAATTCAGCCGGAGGGCGTGGAGAAGGGTATCACATACAGGGACGCACTGGCCAAGGCCAGACTGGGCCTCGAGCTGTCCCAGTTCGGCATCGCGTCGGTTCGTTTCCGCAGAGCGGCGACCGGCGCTCGCGTTTTGGAGGTGCCGGGCGTTGCCAGCGGCACCAAAGCGGACTCCCTCGCCGCAAGGCTGAGGGAAGTCTTCCAAGCTGAAGACGTCCGTATTTCGAGGCCGATCAGGACCGTAGACCTACGGGTGTCCGGTTTAGACGACTCGATAACCAAAGACGAGGTGGCGGCCACCATCGCCAGAGTGGGCGAGTGCGGCCTGGAGTTGGTAAGGACCAGCGATATACGATGGAATCCGGCGGGAATCGGAACGGCGTTCGTCCGTTGCCCGGTGACCGCGGCGAGGAAGGTGGTCAATAAAGGCCGCATCCTGGTGGGCTGGGTCTCGGCGCGAGTTAAGCTCTTAGCGCCAAGACCGCTTCAATGCTTCCGATGCCTAGAGGTGGGGCATGTGCGGGAGCAATGCAAAGGGGAAGTCGATAGGAGTGAACTCTGCTATCGGTGTGGTCAACTCGGCCACAAAGCCAAGGAGTGCTCGGCGAGGCCGCACTGTGCAATCTGCGCAGCCGCAAATAGGTCCGCCGAACACCGTATCGGGAGCAAGACTTGCGCCTTGCCCCCGAAAAAGAAAGGTAGACAGGAGGTGGTTGTTGTTGTCGCGGCCGATGAGATCCGGCCATCACGACAACCATCAACGTCGTCCGACGACCCGTTACCCCGGGACGAGGTAGCGACGATGGATACCACCACAGGATAGATGACGAGATCTATTCCCCGAAGATGGACGACGACGTGTTTCGTACTTTCGCCACGTCGTCGCTGTCTTTATTATTATCATTATTAATTTTATTTTAACTGTATTTATTTACTTACTTTTTCAATTGTATAATAATAAAAATGGAGCAGATGGTGCTAACTTTTCTGTTTGCAGCTCACCGGAAGAAGAAGAAGAAAACCCGCTCCGGCGGCATGCCACCGGTGCGACGGCGGCGTCGTGGAAAACTCTACAGCGCAGCGCGCGCCGGAGGCGCGCCCGGAGCGGGATCGTGAACGAGCGCGACATGTCGCGCGCGGTAGTGGAGACCGATTTTCGCTGCCAGCTATGACTGGCAGCGAGTCGGCGTGGGTTGCAGTGCGAGACCTCTTCTGCGAAGAGGTCATCGCCCGCAAAGAACTGGCCGAACGTACGAGAGGGAGGAGGACGACGACAAGTCGAGCCCCTCCCTGTGAGTGCGACGCAAACGCGTCTCACGTAGGCGACTGGCGTACTATCGCCAGTCGCCTCCGTAAAGTCGGGAACTCGGGTCGGCGGGCTCGGGGGGGCCGCCGATCGATGACGAGAATGAGTTCCCGAGGAGAGAATGGACGACGGTGTGTACATGTGTTCGACACACCGTCGTCGTTATATTTTTACTTCTTAATTGTATGTATAATTATAAATCGGGACTGGCTGTAGCTCAGCGTGGCGACTAGTTTGCTACCGGGACCGAGGTCCAATCGGGCCAGCGCTGTCGGTGCCGCGGAAGAATGCGGGAGCGTGCCCGTAGCTCTGACGTATGCGGCGCCAAGGCGGAACACCCCAGTGGTTTTAGTGGGTATGCCGCCATTAGGGCGGAGACTCCCACATAACCACCCTGCCTCCCCCGAGGCCGGGCGTGGTATCCATAAAGGATTTCCACTGGGTCAAAAAAAAAAAAAAAAAAAAAAAAAAAAAAAAAAAAAAAAAAAAAAAAAAGGTTAGGTTAGGTTAGGTTAGGTTAGGTTAGGTTAGGTTAGGTTAGGTTAGGTTAGGTTAGGTTAGGTTCCCCCTCGGGAGCAGTGCCAGTCCGAGACTGACCGTAGCACTCTGTGCTATCGTTGCGGTCAGTCCGGACACAAGGCGGGCGATTGCTCGGCCGCGCCGCACTGCTTTGTCTGCGCAGCTGCGGACAAGCCGGCCGGGCATCGTTTGGGAGACAGGGCTTGCGCCCCGCCTCCCAAGAGGAGGCGCACGAGAGGCAAGGCCGCTAGGCCAGCCCCTCGGCCCACCCCGATGGATTGCCCACCCGCTCCGTGCGAGAGCGCGGGGACGAGTGGGCAAACCCAAAAGTAGTGTGGACCTAGCACCGCCGGCGGCCATTTATGACCGCAGGCGGTCCTCAGGTGGGAACTCTGGGTGCCCGGCTCGGGGGAGCTGAGTACCCACCGGCCACGAGTTCCGAGGTTGGGCGATGTGCCAGTGTTTCCGCACATCGCCAACGAAGAGGGAGGAGCTTCAAAGCTCCCCATGATGGGGCCGAAGGGCCGACCCTGCTGGGGGTTGCGGCGACGTTAAATGATCCCGCGACCCCCGGCCAAGAGGCTGAGGGAAACACCCCAGTGGTTTTAGTGGGTATGCCGCCACTAGGGCGGAGACTCCCACATAACCCCGGCTCCCCCGGGTTAGGGGTATCCATAAAGGATTTCCACTGGGTCACCAAAAAAAAAAAAAAAAAAAAAAAAAAAGGTTAGGTTCCCCCTCGAATGGGTTCCCGCCTTTCCGTGGCGGGGGGGATAAGTAGCCGGGCCGCTCTGCCCGGTGAAACTAAGAGGAACCCCAAGTGGAGGCTCGGGCCGGCGCCCTGGACATTCCGGGAAGCGGCGGTCTGGGCCTAGGCGGTCTTGGTTGACTGCGGGGCCTCTCCACGAGTCCCTATGTTCAGCATAGGGCGTGGACGAGGCGGGTCGGGGTCCAGAAATGGACCAGCGGATCTTCGGGTCGGAGGATGGCCGGCCTTCAAGGCTGGCGGCGCGGAAGGGATCGGTCAACTCGGCCACCCTTTCGGGCACACCGGGGATGGGTCGTCCGTGGACGACGATGGGGGGCGCATCGTGCCTTCCTGAGGGGTAGGCTCGGCCGGCGTCCTGGATAGTCCGGGTAGCGGCGGTCGAGTCTCGGCGGCCTTGGGTGGCTGCGGGGCCCGGTCGGCGTCTCAGCCTTATGCTGAGTAGCGGCGACGCGGGTCGGGCGACCTGGGTGGTATTAAAACCATCGCCCAGAGTCGTCGGGGGAGGTCTCCGCACCCTCTCCTGCACCGGCTCTCCACTGTACGCTTCAAAGACCCCGTATTGCGGTAAGGGGTACGTTGTGGCAGTGCGGGGGCCGAAGGGGGCTTGCCTTAATTGGCCGGCCCCAGAGCAAGGAAAAGCTTGAAACAAAAACCCGTGAGAAAACACGTTAAAACCTGCGGATACCTGGGGACCTCCGCAGTATGTACCCTTACCCCCGGAATGAGCGTCACCCGGGGGTGGACCTTTATTTCGTCTCATCTCGTGGGAACAGTTATGGATACACTTAAAAACACAAATAAATACGATGGAGGAAGAGGGCTTGGCCCTGCAGACGAGGATTCAGACTCCTCAGAAGGAAGTATGGTGACGGTGACGGGGTCGCCAGCCAGATCACCAGCGAGGGAGAACAGATTCTGGCGAAAGCGTTTGAGATCTCGCGAGGGCGGAAGCGACGCCGGAAGTGGCTTGGGCTCTGACGGGGAGTCAGAAGCTCCGGCTACCAAGGTGGTCGCTCCCCGGAGAGGCAGAGGCCGACCGCCCACTACGGGCGAGTATGTCGGCCTCGCCAAAGCCAAAGCGGCTCTTGTAGCTGCTGAGCGGCAGGAGATGGAGCTCCGGGCCGAGCGCGAGGTAGCAGAGATGACGACATCTCTGCGATCTCGTGCGTCGGCGCGGCTCTCGGATACATCGGTGGATGAGGATGTAGACGACGAGCTGGCCGCCGACATCTTCAATAGGGTGCAGGAATGCTTGGCCACAATCAACCATGTGGCCACGAAATCCAGCAACCTAAAGGGGACGTTCCAACGTTCCCTGAAGGTGTCGGCGACGGAGATTAAAAGCCTGACGGAGCGCCTGCGCAAAAGGTCCTCAACCGAGGAGACCAAGAAGCTGCAGGCCTCCAACAGGCGTCTCCGAGAGGAGGTTGCGGACGTCCGCAAACAAATGGCCGAGATCAGCGCGGAGATGGCGAGTCTCCGAGCTTCCGCTCGTCCACAGGCCTCGGGATCTTTGATCCGAAACGAGGTCCGCCCGGTGGAGGAGCTGGAGCAGGCCATCCTGCGCCAGGTCGGCGCCATGATGAGCGCGCGACTGGACGCTCTGGAGGAGCGCCTCCTTCCAGAGAAGCGTGTCCGGCCGCCTCTGGCCGCAGACCGGCGAAACGCGGAGGCTGCAAAGGCTGGGTCCGCACCAAATTCTGCGCCAACACCAACCCAGGCCTCCCTTGAGGGGCCCAAGCCCAGCAAGGGCAAGGGCAAGGGTAAGGGTAAGGCAAGGGCCGCAGCCCCTGTAGCTGAACTGCCTCCTCCACCACCACCGACTCTGTCGGAGCCATGGACGGAGGTAGTCAAACGCAAGGGGAGGCCGAAGCAGAGACAGCAGCGGCCTGCGACAACACAGCCGGAGCGGCCTCCGGCCAGACAACCGGACCCGCCATCAAAGCCCAAAAAGGCCAGGCTCCGCCCCCAGCGCACTGCAGCAGTGGTGATCACACTGCTACCGGGGGCGGAAGAGAAGGGTTTGACCTACTCCAAAGTGCTTGGAGAGGCCAAAGGTCAGATTGACCTGACCGAGTTTCCGCCTCTCAGGATGCGGGTGGCGGCCACTGGGGGCCGGATTCTCGAGGTGCCCGGCTCGACAAAGGCGGAGAGAGCGGACTCCCTCGCCCTCAAGCTGCGGGAGGTGTTTCGGGGCGCGGAGGAGACAATCAGGGTCTCAAGGCCCGTCACCACCGCGGATTTGAGGGTGAGCGGCCTCGACGACTCCGTCGGTCCGGCCGAACTGACGGAGGCCCTCGTCGGGGCCGGAGGCGGCGCCGCGCCCGACTATAAGGTCGGCGAAATCAGGAAGGGTGCGGCGGGTATGGGGACGGCATTTGTCCGTTGCCCTGTGACCGCCGCCAGGAAGTTGGTTGCCAACGGCAGCCGACTCCTGGTGGGATGGGTGGCGGCGCGGGTCCAATTGTTGGATGCTCGACCTCGCCGCTGTTTCCGGTGTCTTGCACTGGGCCACGTCAGGGCCCAGTGCAAGTCTGAGGTGGACCGCAGCGATGAGTGCCATCGCTGCGGACAAAAAGGCCACAAGGCCAGTGGCTGCTCTGCCGCCCCCCACTGCACACTATGTGCGACAGCGGGGAAGCCGGCAGACCACCTCTCCGGGGGCAAGGCCTGCGCCAAGCCCCCGTCGAAAAAAGAGGCGCGCCGGAAACCTGCTGCGACTGAGGCCAAGGCCAAGTCGCAGCAGACTCGCCCCGCAGAGGAGCAGCCGTCGCACATGGAGGAAAGTTAATGTCGGACAGACTAACTTTCCTCCAGGCGAACATCAACCACTCGTCCAGAGCTCAGGATGTCCTCCTCCAGAGCATGGCCGAGCGGTTGACACAAGTGGCTGTGGTCGCCGAACCGTACAGGGTCCCGCCCAGAAGTGACTGGATCGGGGATCTTGACGGTTTGGTGGCGATCACCACCCAGTCGCCTGCCCGATCCCCTCCCCTTGAGGGCGTGGTCAGGGGTAGGGGATTTGTGGCCGCCACGATGGCCGGGACGGTGGTTGTGGGGGCGTATTTCTCCCCCAACAGGGCCCTCGCCGAGTTTGAGGACTTCCTCAACGAGGTGGGGACCCTGATCTGCCAGAGCCGTCCCAGGCCAGTCGTCCTCCTTGGAGACCTCAACGCCAAGTCTAGGGCATGGGGATCTTCAAGGACGGATGCACGAGGCGAGGCACTGAGCGAGTGGGTGGTGGCGGCGGGGCTGTGCGTCCTGAACCGCGGGTCCACGGACACGTGTGTGCGGCGCTCGGGAGGGTCAGTGGTCGACGTGACATTTGCGACCCCCGAGATCGCGGCGCGTGTCCGGGACTGGGAGGTCCTGGTGGACGAGGAGACGCTCTCCGACCACCGGTACATCCGGTTCAGCGTCTCCTCGTCTTCGGCGGGTCAGGGCCCGCGGTTACCGGCTGCGGTTGGCCCTCGGTGGGCGCTAAATCGCCTGGACGTCGAGTTGCTGCAGGAGGCAGCGATCGTCCAGGCGTGGAACGCCCCCCCCTCGTCGGAAGTAGACCTGGACGCAGAGGCCGATGGATTGTGCAGGGCCATGGCACATGTGTGCGACGCTGCCATGCCTCGCGCTAGGCCTGCACAATCCAAGCGCCAGGTCTACTGGTGGAACGAGGGGATCGCCGAGCTCCGCCGCCAGTGCCTGGCAGAGCGCCGCCGCTACCAGCGGTACCGCCGGAGGAGGCGCCAGGACGCTGAGGAGCTCGACGCCCTCTATGCCACGTATAGAGGTGCGTGCCAGGCCCTTCGTATCGCCATCGGCGAAGCAAAGGCGGAGGCCTGGCGAGAGCTCTTGGCGTCGCTGGAGCGGGACCCGTGGGGAAGGCCGTACAAGTGGGCGAGGCAGAAGCTTCGCCCATGGGCTCCCCCGGTCACCAGCACCCTGGAACCGGCGGTCCTCCAGCGTGTGGTCGAGGGACTGTTCCCCGCTAGTCCGGGGACCGAATTTGTCCCTCCCACCCTGGTAGCGCGCGGCGCACCGACGGAGGAGGAGGTGGAAGAAGTGCCTCCGACCTCGCCGGGTGAGCTGTGCGCGGCCGTCCTCCGGATGAGGGCCAAAAACACGGCGCCGGGCCCTGATGGGATTCCCGGTCGCGCGTGGGCCCTCGCCCAGGAGGCGCTGGAGGAGCGAGTGCGGGCGCTGTTCGACCGCTGCCTCCAGGAAGGCCGGTTCCCCAAGCGGTGGAAGCAGGGCCGTCTCGTCCTTTTGCGAAAGGAGGGGCGCCCTGCGGACTCGCCGGCGGGATACCGGCCAATCGTGCTGCTTGATGAGGCGGGCAAGCTCTTAGAGCGCGTCGTAGTCGCCCGCCTCGTCAAGCACCTGGAGGTGGTCGGGCCGGACTTGGCCGACACCCAGTTCGGGTTCAGGAGAGGTCGCTCGACTGTGGACGCCATAGCCCACGTCCGCGACCTCTCCGAGGAGGCGTGCTCCAGCGGCGGGGTGATGTTGGCGGTGTCTTTAGACATCGCCAACGCTTTCAACACCCTGCCCTGGAGCGTAATATTGGGAGCGCTGGGGTACCATAGGGTGCCCCAGTACCTCCGACGCCTCGTGGGGGACTACCTGTCCGACAGGCAGGTAGACTACCCCACAAAGAATGGGGAAGGTCGGAGCCCCATGACCCGCGGCGTTCCACAGGGGTCCGTGTTGGGCCCCACCCTGTGGAACGTCGGTTACGACTGGGTGTTGCGGGGCGCTAACCTCCGTGGCGTCGGCGTAGTTTGTTACGCTGACGACACGCTGGTTACCGCCCGGGGGCAGACGTTCAGGGAAGCGTCTGTCCTGGCCACTGCCGGGGTCGCGGCGGTGGTGGCTCGGATTCGGCGGCTGGGTCTGGAGGTGGCGCTCCATAAATCCGAGGCCATTTGTTTTCATGGTCCTCGGAGGAAGCCGCCTGCAGGCTCAGCGATCGTGGTTGGGGGAACCTCCATTGCTGTCGGGTCGACACTGAAATACCTCGGTGTCGTGCTCGATAGCAGGTGGAGGTTCGGGGCTCACCTCGAGCAGCTGAGCCCGAGGCTAGTGGGGGCGGCGGGTGCGTTGAGCCGCCTCCTACCGAACCTCGGGGGAGGAGATCCGAGCTGCCGCCGCCTCTATATGGCGGTGGTTCGCTCCATGGCCCTCTACGGGGCTCCTATATGGGCCGGCTCCCTAAACTCTAGGGAGGCCGCCCGACTACATAGGAGCCAGAGGGCCATGGCGGTGAGAGTGTGTCGGGGATACCGCACACTCTCACACGAAGTTGCCTGCGTCCTCGCAGGCTCCCTCCCGTGGGATCTGGAGGCCGAGGTTCTGTCCTCGGTCTACTGGCGCAGAGTGCGGGCGCGCGAGGAGGACTTGCGGCCCGCCCCACGGGAGTTGGAGCAGTGGCGACAGAGGGCCAGGGACGCCGCCCTCGAGTCGTGGGGTGGACGACTCTCGATGGATCGGAGAAGGGGGGCCGGGGCCGCTCGGTTTCTGGAGGCGGTCCGGCCCGTACTGAAGGAGTGGGTCCATCGAGGGCACGGGGGTCTCACCTTCCGGCTGACTCAGGTCCTCTCGGGACATGGATGTTTCGGGAGGTACCTCTTCAGCGTGGCCCGGAAGGAGGAGACCCCGGAATGCCACCAATGCGGCTGCGTGGAAGAGACGGCGCAGCACGTGCTGGAGGCATGCCCGGGGGCGGCGGAGCCGCGGCTAGCTTTGGCCGCGGCGGTTGGCGGAGACCTCTCGCTGCCGACCATCCTAGCTAGGATGGTCGCCGACGAGGGGTCCTGGGAGGCGATGGTCTCCTTCTGCGAGGAAGTGATGTCGCAGAGGGAGGCCGAGGAGCGGGAAAGAGAGAGAGACCCTCTCTCACACCCGCTCCGAAGGGAGCGGACACGGGGGCGAGCCAGACGGGCTCGCACTCCGTCTCCGCTAGGAGGGCCTAGAGCGGCGGGTGCGGGGGCACCCGCTGCTTCGCAGTAATGGGGCCCTCCAGGGTGGTCGACGCGTTTTGATGTTCCGACGCGTCGCCACGAAGTGGGAGGGGGTGGCCACCCCCTACCCGAGGTGGGTCCGCCTTCACGGCGGACATAGGCTGGGCGGGGCTGCGGTAGATTTAATGGGCCCGTGGCTCCGCCCATTGCCTGGAGGAACACCCCAGGGTTTTTAGTGGGTATGCCGCCACTAGGGCGGTGACTCCCACATAACCACCCTGCCCCCCCCGGGGTGGGTGTGGTATCCATAAAGGATTTTCCCTGGGTCACAAAAAAAAAAAAAAAAAAAAAAAAAAAAAAGGTTAGGTTAGGTTAGGTTAGGTTAGGTTCCCCTAACCTAACCTTTTTTTTTTTTTTTTTTTTTTTTTTTTTTTGTGACCCAGGGAAAATCCTTTATGGATACCACACCCAAAAAAAAAAAAAAAAAAAAAAAAAAAAAAAAAAAAAAAAAAAAAAAAAAAAGGTTAGGTTAGGTTAGGTTCCCCCTTGGGGTGCTAGGTCGGGTAACCTCCTCGTGGTGCACCCTGGGCAACAGCGTGCGGTAATGCTGCAGCTTTTATGCAGTATTACCGCACGCTGGCTAATAACCCGACACGGTGGGCCCTTCCGCGTGTCCCTCTGACTAGTGCAGAGGGCACAGCGTGATGGGCCAGGTGGCATTGCTGCCACCAGGGGGGGTTTTTCCTTGTGCTCCTCGCCGCATGTGGGTTGCGGTCGGGAGTGCAAGGAAAAGGAGGAGGGTTCCTTTCGCACCTCGCCGCATGTGGGTTGCGGTCGGGTGTGAAAGGAACGTGGGCATTTTCATGCCTGCTTAAGGCGGGGTGGGTGGTGCTAACCACACTGCCCACCACGTCGGAGAGTGCTCGCCAGCTCTTCAGCCGGTCACACATTACTCACTTCAAAGACCCCCGTATTGGCGTAAGGGGGTACGTTGGGGTAATGTGTGCCGAAGAGGTGTTGCCTTAATTGGCCGCGCCTTGAGGAAGGAAAACCTTAGTACAAAAACCCGTCAGCAAAGACGTAAAAACCTGCGGATACCAGGGGACCTCCGCAGTATGTACCCTTCCCCGGCTACAGAGGGCTCTGGCCGGGGTGACTTCATACTTCCCTCACACTCGTGGGATTTAATATGGAAAATGTTAACAAAAATCAAAACCAAAATGACGCAGGTGGCCGCTCCGGCGGTGAGATAGCGGAGAAGACGCCGATGAGGGAACCGGCGCGTGACGCTTCGGGGCGTTTCTTGAAAAAACGCCCCTCTCGGGCCTCTCGGGACGACGTCGCGTCGGCCTCGGAGCCCAGCCGCGCACCATCCGCGGCTAGTATGTCGAGCAGGGTGAACGAGTCGAACTCCGACAACGAATCCGTTGTCTTCGACTCGGACACCGGCTCGACGACGATGGCGCAAACGCGGACGGCGCAAAAGCGGACCTTCCTAAAGGAACAGTCTGGCTCCTCGGACTCAACGACGAGGAGCAATCCGAAAAAGAAGGTGCCGAAGCGTGCGCAGGTCCAGCAGGACCTTGAGGAGAGCGTCAGCGCCAACGAACGGCAGGCGCGCACCGCCCGGGCCAAGTCCGGGTACGGTGCGTCAAGCGTCCTCTACGCGGACCACTCCCTGGCGGAGCTGGATCGCATGGCCCAGGAGGATGAAGAGGAGATCTTAAAGGTCGCCTCTAAGTCCTCCAACCTCAAAGGGACTTTTCAAAAGTCCCTTAAATGCAGGGCCGCGAGCATGCGGGGCATCGTCCGGGAGCTGGCGCAGCGTACCGCCACTGACGAGACGAGGCAACTGCAGGCGAAGGTCGACCGCCTGCAGTCGGAGGTCAGCCAGCTGCACAGAAAGCTGGCTGAACTCACGGCCCGGCCAACTCAGGCCGACCCGAGACCGGTGGCTGAGAGCCCTTCCTCCAACCTTGAGGATATTATCCGCAAGGTGATCATGGAGGAAAGGGCTTTCACGAGGGCCTGCTTCGCCGGCATTGAAGACCGGCTCCTACCGGAGACGCCCCTCCGACCGCCACTCGCGGCGGATAAGAGGCCGAATGAGCCGGGGCCGTCCTCCCAGAGGCCCTTCACCACTCCGTCCAACCCGCGGTGGACGGAGGTGGTCAGCAAGGGCAAGGGAAAGGCCACCTCTGCCGCCGCCTCTGCCGCCCCCGTCACTGCCCCTCCCTGCCCGTCCCGAGCGACGGGCAAGGGAAAGGGGAAAAGGGACTCGGCAGCGGATTCCCGGAGGGAGACCCCAGGCGTCAGCCAGGGTGCTCGCCCCCCCGCTACTGCCCCCCAGGAAGAGTCCTGGGCAGCAGTGACGGGGAGGAAAAAGAGGAAAGGCAGCAAGAAGGCCCCCTCCCCTACGGCGGCGCCGACGCCTGCTGCTGGTGCTGCGCCTACAAAGGCAAAGCAGAGGGCTGCCGCCGCTCCCAAGAGGGCGCTTAGGCCCCCAAAAACTGCGGCCGTGGTGCTGTGTTTGCAGCCCGAGGCCGCAGAAAATGGGGTGACCTACAGCGACGTAATGAGGATGGCCCAGGAGAGGGTCGATCTCCAAGAGCTGGGGATCGACCTGATCCAAAGTAAGCAGACGGCCACGGGAGCCAGGATGCTGGAGATACCTGGCTCCCAAAATGGGGAGAAGGCCGACAGGCTGGCGGAGAAGCTCCGCACAGTCCTGTCGGAGGTGGCCACCATCACCAGGCCCGTCAAGTCCGCTGATATGCGGTTGACGGGCCTGGACGATACGGCCACGCCGCAAAGCGTGGCGGCGGCGGTCGCCAGGGTGGGGGGCTGCGACGCCCAGCAGGTCAGGGTGGGAGAGGTCCGCCGTGGCTCTCGCGGTACTGGCTCCGCCCTTGTCGCCTGCCCGATCCCAGTAGCCAAAAAGCTGCTGGAGGGGGGCAGGTTCATGGTGGGGTGGAGCACAGTGCGCGTGATCGCACTGGAGGCGCGCCCCATGCGCTGTTTTAAGTGCATGGGGCTGGGGCACACGCGCCCCCAGTGTCCGGCCTCGGTGGACAGGAGTGACCTGTGCTTCAGGTGTGGAGGCACAGGCCACAAGGCGGCCAGCTGCGGCAGGGCCGAACCGCGCTGCGCGATATGCGCAGAGGCGGGGCAGCCCTCTGGGCACGTGATGGGGGGACGAAGCTGCGTTCCCCCCAAGTCGAAGGGGAAGGCCGCCCAGGCCCAGCCCACCCCCGCAGCAGCAGCCAGCCAGGCCACCGCCAACGGGGAGGAGGAGCGCCCAATGGCGACGGAGGAAGCTGTGATGGATGAATGACATGGATCGGTCCAAACATCACAGCTTCCTCCAGACGAACCTGAACCACTGCGCCAGGGCCCAAGATCTGCTTATGCAATCCCTGGAGCAGTGGCAGGTCGACATCGCGGTGGCAGCGGAGCCGTATTGCGTCCCCGGGTCCCATCCCTGCTGGGTCGGGGACCTTGGCGGCTTCGTTGCCATCGTCGGGAAGGCCAGTGGCCCCCCTCTCTCAGTTGAGGAGAGGGGTCAAGGGTACGCGGTGGCCAAATGGGGAGAGTATGCAGTCGTCGGCGTATACTTCTCCCCTAACAAAACCGCTGCGGAACTGGAGGTTTTCGTGGACCTCCTGACCGCGGCGGTGAGGCGACAGGCGCCGCGTCAGGTCCTCCTCATGGGGGACCTGAACGCCAAGGCCAGGGCCTGGGGCAGCCCCTCCACTAACTCCCGAGGGGAGATTGTGGTGGAGTGGGCTGCCGCGACGGGGCTGACCCTGCTAAACAGGGGGTCGGCCCACACGTGCGTGCGACATTCGGGGGGTTCCGTGGTGGACGTAACGTTCGCCACACCCGCTGTCGCAGCACGTGTGCAGGCCTGGAGGGTGATGTCGGAGGTGGAGACTCTCTCGGACCATAAGTATATTAGGTTCGAGGTCTCCACCTCCGACGGTCGACGAGGGCCCCAGCGCGTCGCGCGGGGGGGGCTCCCGCGCTGGACGATCGGTCGCCTCGACGCCGAGCTGGCTAAAGAGGCGGCCATCGTCCAGGCGTGGTGTGCCGCGCCAACGCACCCGGAAGTTGACGTCGCGGCGAGTCACTTCCGGGATGCAGTGACGGCGGTCTGCGACGCGGCCATGCCGAGAGAACGGCGCCGCCCCGAGCGCCGCCAGGTGTACTGGTGGTGCTCGGAGATTGCGGAACTCCGAGCCACATGCTCGGAGTTGCGGCGGCTCTATGGCCACTGCAGGAGGAGGCGTCACGGTCGGTCCGACGATCTGCTGCCGGCTGAAGAGCTGGCAGCCGAGCGTCGGGCGTACGAGGCGTACCGTGGCGCCAGGAAGGACCTGCAGGTGGCCATCGGCAGGGCCAAGTCGCGGGCCTGGGAGGAGGAGCTGGAGCGGCTGGACAGGGATCCGTGGGGGCGTCCGTATAGGGCTGCCCGGAAGCGCTTCCGGGGCCAGACGCCCCCTGTCGCGGAGTCCCTTGAACCGGAGCTCCTGGGTGCGGTGCTGGAGGGGCTGTTCCCCTCTGCGAACCCCCTCTATGTGCCCCCCGCGATGGCACCGTACCCCCCTCCCCTCCAGGAGGAGGAGTCGGACCCGGCCTCCGTCCCGCCAGTGTCGCCGGCGGAGATGTCGGTGGCGGTCGACCGCCTGGCGGGAAAGGCGACTGCGCCGGGTCCCGACGGGATCCCAGGTCGGGTCCTTCGGATCGCCCTAAGGGAGATGGGCGATCAGCTTCGGGACCTCTTTGACGCATGCCTCACGTCGGGGAGGTTCCCGAAGCCGTGGAAGGACGGCCGATTGTGCCTGCTCCGGAAGGAGGGTCGACCTAGCGACTCGCCTTCCGGATACAGGCCAATCGTGCTGCTGGATGACACGGGAAAGCTGCTGGAGAGGGTGGTGGCTTCCCGTGTCATCCAGCACCTGGAAGGAACTGGGCCTGGTTTGTCGCAGGCCCAGTTCGGGTTCAGAGCGGGGCGGTCCACTGTGGACGCCCTGCTCTGGCTCAAGGGGTGGACGCAGGATGCGGTCGGCGAGGGGGACAAGGCGTTGGCAGTCTCGCTGGACATCGCCAACGCCTTCAACAGCCTCCCGCACGGAACAATACAGGAGGCGCTCCGGTACCACGGAGTGCCCCTGTATCTGCGGAGGCTGTTGGCCGACTACCTCCAGGACCGCGAGGTCCTGGTGGAAGGACGCGACGGTTTGAGGCGCCGTTGCGTCTCCTGCGGGGTTCCACAGGGGTCGGTATTGGGACCGCTCCTGTGGAACATCGGCTACGACTGGGTGCTGCGTGGCACGCTTCCCGACAGTGTGCGGTTGGCGTGCTACGCGGACGACACCCTGGTCGTAGCCAGGGGGAGGGACCTCAGGGAGACGGTGCGGTTGGCCTCAGTGACCACGACACTTGTGGTCGACCGCATCCGCTCCCTGGGGCTGGAGGTTGCCCTCTCCAAGACCGAGGCCCTATTGTTCCATGGGCCTCGGGGGGGGCCCCCTCCAGGCACGAAGGTTGTGCTGGACGGGGTCTCGGTCCGGGTTGGGACCCGGATGAAATATCTGGGTCTCATCCTGGACGGGAGGTGGACCTTTGGGGCACATTTCGTTCAGCTTGCCCCAAAGGTCCTGGGAGCCGCTGCCGCTCTGGGGAGGCTGCTGCCCAACACGGGCGGCCCGAGCGCCACATGCCGTCGTCTGTACTCCGGAGTAATCCGGAGTATGGCACTGTACGGGGCACCGGTCTGGGCGGACGCCCTCGGTCGCGCGAATAAGGCCCTGCTGCGACGTCCGCAGCGGGTCATCGCGACGAGGGCGATACGCGGTTACCGGACGGTGTCCTGGACAGCGGCCTGCGTGCTGGCCGGTGATCCCCCCTGGGAGCTCCAAGCGGAGGGCCTCGCCGAGGTTTACCACCTCGTTTCGGCGGGGAGATCCCGCGGGGAGTTTCTCGGGGGAGAGGAGGTCAGACGCATGCGACGGCATGCGCGGGCCGTCATGTTGAGGCGGTGGACGGAAGACCTGGCCCCACCGGTCCCTGGTCAGCGGACGGTGGAGGCCATTCGACCGGTCCTCCGGGATTGGGTGCGGCGGCGGTTCGGGTCGCTGACCTTCCGACTTGTGCAGGTGCTTTCCGGGCATGGGTGCTTCGGAAAGTACCTGCACAAGATCGCGAGACGGGAGGCGACCCCGGCCTGTCACGAGTGTGGAGCGCCGGAGGATACGGCGCTCCACACGCTGGAAGCGTGTGCCGCATGGGGCCCCCAGCGGCATACGCTTTCGGCCCACATAGGCGGGGATCTCTCGTTGCCGAGCGTGGTGAAAGCCATGCTCGGCAGCGAGAGATCGTGGCAGGCCGTGGTCTCCTTCTGCGAAGAGGTAATGACGCAGAAGGAGGCCGCGGAGCGGGTCAGAGAGGACGACCCCCGCTCTGACCCGCTCCGGCGCAGACGGACAGGGGGAGCGAGGAGGCGGTTCGCCCGTCTCCTCGCCCCTATGCAGTGGGGTTGCCAGGAGAGTCGGGGGACTCTCCCGGCCTGCACGACCCCACACCGTCTGGGGGGTGATCCTGGGGAACAGGATCACCCCTCCATAGGCGCAGGGGGCCCTAATCGGGCCCATCGTCGGGGCGAGGTGGTGAATGCTAACGCGACCCCACCTCGCCCCATCTCAGGCGGATGACGAACGCCCCAGTGGTTTTAGTGGGTATGCCGCCACTAGGGCGGAGACTCCCACATAACCACCCTGCCTCCCCCGGGGCGGGCGTATGGTATCCATAAAGGATTTCCACTGGGTAAACAAAAAAAAAAAAAAAAAAAAAAAAAAAAAAAAAAAAAAAAAAAAAAGGTTCCCCTCCGAATTGGGTTCCCGCCTTTCCGTGGCGGGGGGGATAAGTAGCCGGGCCGCTTTGCCCGGTGAAACTAAGAGGAACCCTAAAGGTGGAAGCTCGGGCCGGCGCCCTGGACATTCCGGGAAGCGGCGGTCTGGGCCTAGGAGCCCTCCCGTATACCTCTCCGTGGAGAGGGAACGTGGTAGGGCTCGGGGTCGTCTGCGGACGACGACGGGGGGCACATTGTGCCCTCCAGAGGGGTAGACTCGGCCGACGTCCTGGATAGTCCGGGTAGCGGCGCTGGAGTCTCGGCGGCCTTGAATGGCCGCGGGGCCCGGTCGGCGTCTCAGCCTTATGCTGAGTAGCGGCGACGCGGGTCGGACGACCTGGGTGGTATTAAAACCATCACCCAGTGTCGGCGAGGGAGGTTTCCGCACCCTCTCCTGCACCGGCTCTCCACTGTACGCTTCAAAGACCCCGTATTGCGGTAAGGGGTACGTTGTGGCAGTGCGGGGGCCGAAGGGGGTTTGCCTTAATTGGCCGACCCCAGAGCAAGGAAAAGCTTGAAACAAAAACCCGTGAGAAAACACGTTAAAACCTGCGGATACTTGGGGACCTCCGCAGTATGTACCCTTACCCCCGGGATGAGCGTCACCCGGGGGTCGACCCATGTATATCGTCTCATTCTCGTGGGAATAAAAATGGACTCAAAATCAAACCAAAAGTTCGAGGGGGTTAGCAAGGAATGCAAAGTGGTGTTGAGGAGGGATTCCGTTCCCAGCGGTTCTTCTGTCCAGTCCTTTGCCGTGAAGCATTTCACGGAGGGACTGGACATTAGGCCGCTGAGCGCGTGTTCTGACTCCTCATTGCAGAGCATGGTGACTGTGAGCTCGCCTTCACAGTCACCGGAGAGGCGCAAGCGCGGGAGACCGCGTACGCGGAAGTGTGGCGACGACGGGAGCCGCTCGAGCTCCGACTCCGGGTCGGATGCTCCGGCTCCGAAAGTCGTCGACATGAAGCCGAGAGGCAGAGGCCGGCCGCCCACTACGGGGCATTACGTCGGCCTCGCCAAGGCAAAGAGGGAGTTCGCGGAGGCCGAGATGCTGCAGATGCAGGTCGAGGCCGAGCGAGAGGTGGCCTTGGGCACCCGTATACTGCGGGAGACAAGGCCACTGGGGATGTCGGGTGAGGAGGCGGTCTCCATCTCGGAGGACGAGTCGCTGGCCCACGAATTGGAGAAGGTGGTCATGGAGTCGGTGAAAGCCATCGACCTCGTGGCCACCAAGTCCAGGAACCTTAAGGGCACCTATATTCGTGCCCTTAAGGACGCTGGGACCCATATTCGGGGGGCCATGCGGGAACTCCGCCGGAGGACCGCCTCCGACGAGACGAAGAGGCTGCAGGCTGCGAACGAGCGCCTGCGAGCCGAGATGGCCGATCTCCGCCAAGAGATGGCGGAGCTTCGCAGGGAAGTGGCGCAGGCGCGTCGCGTCCCCACTCCGCCAGTCTCTGGGCGGACTTCGCCCAGCAGGCGCGAGTGGCCGCTTCCTCCTCCGGCGAAAGCGAATAGGTGGCGGAACTGTGCGTGGGCGGTTCAGTCCGGGATCGGGGATCGCCTCGAGCCCGAGGAGCCGCCCACCCGTCCCCCGCTTGCCACCGACCGCAGGAACCTCGCGGCCGCTGCGGCTCCGACTTCGGAGCCGCAGCCCGGGCCGTCGGGCGCAACTGCGGTCGTGAGTGAGACCGGGCCCTCCCCTTCTGCCCCCAGGGGCAAGAAGGGTGCGAAGGGCCCCAAACCCGGACGTGACAGGCCCCAATTGGCCAAAGTCCAGCCCGGCGTAAGCTGGGTGGAGGTGGCCAAGAGGGGCCGCAAGGGGAAGGCCGCCGCCGCGGCGACACCGGCACCTGCGCAGGGCCAGCCGTCCCAGGCGGAAGCTGCGCCGCCGCGTCGCCCTGCTCGTAAGGCTGCAAAGCCGAGGATCCGCGCCCCGACTACCTCGGCGGTCGTCTTGACGATCACGCCGAAGGGCGCGGAGAAGGGCATCACCTACCAGCAGGCGATGCGGACGGCGCAGCAGCGCATTAAGATCGCGGAGCTCGGAATCGAGTCTCTCGCAAACGTCCGGAGAGCGGCAACTGGCGGTCGGCTGCTGGAGGTCCTGGGCAAGGACGCGGCCGACCGCGAGCGCAAGACGGATGCGTTTGCGGAGAGACTCCGCCAGGTGCTCGGGGAGGACGTCCGGGTCACCAGACCGGTAAAGTGTGCGGACCTGCGCATCACCGGCCTGGATGACTCCGCCACCGGACAAGACGTGGCGGCGGCGATAGCCGAGGCTGGCGGGTGCCAGCTCGAGGTGGTGAGGGCAGGCGAAGTCCGCCGAGGTGCTGCGGGCATGGGCACGGCATTCGTGCGGTGCCCGGTGGCCGCAGCCAAGAAGGTGGCGACGGCGGGTCGCCTGCTGGTTGGGTGGGTGTCAGCACGGGTCCGACTGCTGGCACCCAAGCCGCTGCGCTGCTTCCGATGCCTCGAGGTGGGGCATGTCCGGGAGCAGTGCCAGTCCGAGACTGACCGTAGCACTCTGTGCTATCGTTGCGGTCAGTCCGGACACAAGGCGGGCGATTGCTCGGCCGCGCCGCACTGCTTTATCTGCGCAGCTGCGGACAAGCCGGCCGGGCATCGTGTGGGAGACAGGGCTTGCGCCCCGCCTCCCAAGAGGAGGCGCACGAGAGGCAAGGCCGCTAGGCCAGCCCCTCGGCCCACCCCGATGGATTGCCCACCCGCTCCGTGCGAGAGCGCGGGGACGAGTGGGCAAACCCAAAAGTAGTGTGGACCTAGCACCGCCGGCGGCCATTTATGACCGCAGGCGGTCCTCAGGTGGGAACTCTGGGTGCCCGGCTCGGGGGAGCTGAGTACCCACCGGCCACGAGTTCCGAGGTTGGGCGATGTGCCAGTGTTTCCGCACATCGCCAACGAAGAGGGAGGAGATTCAAAGCTCCCCATGATGGGGCCGAAGGGCCGACCCTGCTGGGGGTTGCGGCGACGTTAAATGATCCCGCGACCCCCGGCCAAGAGGCTGAGGGAAACACCCCAGTGGTTTTAGTGGGTATGCCGCCACTAGGGCGGAGACTCCCACATAACCCCGGCTCCCCCGGGTTAGGGGTATCCATAAAGGATTTCCACTGGGTCACCAAAAAAAAAAAAAAAAAAAAAAAAAGGTTAGGTTAGGTTAGGTTAGGTTAGGTTAGGTTTTTTTTTTTTTTTTTAGCCGTCCTCCTCCTCCTATGTACCCCCGCTAAGTTTATGCGAGGCCCTTGTTTGGGTTTATAATCCTACATCACATTTTATTTAAAAGTTGCCACAATGGCATTAACGGTTATAACTAACAAAATTTTAAAGTTGCAAATAGTGAACTTGTCAATTTGGGTTAGGATTACAGTAATATATAGTTTAAAATTTGAATTAAATTCTGATAAAAATAATTTAAAGTAAAAATTTGTATAGTAAAATTGAGTTGAATTAGTATAAAATAAAATTGTATTAGAACAACATAAATGATTATCATAATTATTAAAATTGTATAATTTCACGTCAATAAAAAGTAAGGTGTATATTTGAATAACAAATACAGTGAATTAAATGCTTTCATACATATAAATTTGTCTGTTTTGATTATGTATATAAAAACTTAAAATTAATATACATAGGTAAAATAGTAAATAATTAATTGTCAATGCTATATAAAATTAAAATAATAATTGTAAAATAATATAATAAAATGATTAGGTGATTTGACTAGAATTTGGCGACACAACATTTATCTCACTTCTTTACTACTTTTCCGCGTGTGTGCATACTCCTGATTCTTAAGAATTAGGTGTTGCACGCACCTCCCCCATCTTTCATCACCTTGAATAGAGCAGCGTGACACTCAGTGTCATTCTGCCCTATGTCTTGCCCGTCAACTTGTGCTACCTCAGTGCCGGCAGCATGCTGGTTCGGCCTGAAACCTTGCCCGTCCATCATTACACAGAATAGGAGTCCGGTCGGCGTAATGCTTGCTGAAGGTTTCAGGTCGCATCCGCACGCGTTGTGTTGTGGGCACTTTGGTAGCAATCGAGTGGTTGCATCAGCCATTTTTTTCCTGCTTTTACATGCTGAGTCACACCCGCACTCAGGATAGAGTGCGTGCGGGGGTAGCTCAGCACGCAAAATCTTCACCTTCGTCATTCCTAAAACCCGCACGAGCTCACTAGTGTGCGCAGGCGTCGTCATTTCGACGGTGTTGACTAGAGTGCCCGGTACGTCAGCAGTACGCCACGCTAGATCTGGCAATGGCGTCCCATCGCTTACGTACTGGGCACTCTCCGTCGAAAGCGTTGTGGCTGATATTGGGGTACTTCGCCGACCTGCAGTTGCGGCATGTTGCAGTCTCGCCCGCCGCGTATACTGGACAGTTTGCCCGGAGATGTGGGCCGGCGCAGTAGCTGCACAGGTCGACTGACTCTGTGCAGAGCCTGCGCCCGTGCCCATACCCCAGGCATCGTGTGCATTGGACGAGCGGAGACTGGTCCTGCACTGCCGCATACTGCAGGTCGATGTGTACCCTCTTGGCCGCAGTCAACTTCTGCCACAACTTTGGCGACACCTGCAGCACGACATGATTTTCGTGCGGGTTGCGTGCTCTCCGGCGGTACCTGACGGTGGCTCTGAATTCGTCGTCGCTTAGGTCTCCCAGTAGGCTCTTGTTTTGAGACCTAAGAGACGACAGAATTTCGGCGTCCTTATTAAACGTGAGGAGGTTTTTAATAATGACCAAAGGGTCCTTATTTTTTGCCTCCTCGACGTTGAGCCCTTTGTTGTTGGACGCTATCTTGTCCGTCACCCTTTTTAATTCCGCCTTGCTGGCGCAGCTCAGGACCACCTTCTGGTTCTTAACTTTTTGGACCCTAGTGACTTGAAGCCCGGTGGTCTTGGCTTCGAGTGTTTCTCGGACCTTCCCGAGTACATCGTCACTAGTATCCTTCTCGCTGCCGGAGGACACAATGACAGAGTGCCTCGGGCAGAGCTCGACAGGTGGCATTGCTGCAGTAGGTCTGGCCAGCACTTCGGCATAAGAGGGGATGGTCTCCTGCAGCGAGGAAACCTTCCTCTCCGTTGCCTCAGTCGTCTGGCGCAGACCCTGCACCTCACCCAAGAGCTTCCCGATGCTCTCCGTCTGTATGTCATTGTTTCCTCCCGCAGCAAGGTTACGTTCCAGAAGGGCCTCGTTTAGCGACGCCACCCGCGCGGTATTGTCGATGATTAGGTCCATGTGTTTCTTCAGTGTCTTTTGCATGGAGAAAATTGCAAAAGACACTGTAGAAGCCTCTTGGCCGTCTCTCAACTCCTTCGCACCAGTCTGCAGTGCTAATTCTATGACGGGATCAAGGCTCTTGACCGTGTCAGCCTTGTCAGCCTCCTTAACGATCTGGAAGAGCCGATCAAGAGCCTTGGTCACGCCAGTTTTTATTTCTCTCTTTATGTTCCCGGAGTTGGAGAGGTGGACCTTTGCGCTGGTCACGCAGGACCGGGCCTCCGCCACCATGTCGGAGATGGGACGTTCAGGAGGCCTCGGCGGGCTTGCCTCGGCTGCTAAGACCGTGCGCACACCTCCCGCTTTTGGCCTTGAGGGCACCGCCTTGAGGCCTCCTTTTGGGTCCGGCGATCCAGAATCGCCGGAGCTCTTCCGGACATTTAGTGGTGGGGGCCCAGAGTTCCTGGTGACCATCGCAACCCCGCGGGTGGGATCCTGAGCTTCGGCCTTCGCCGGAGTCCTAATCATGTTTGCTTGAAGGGCGTCGGTTGTCAAAATAAAATGTGTCAATTTGTAAAAGTTATTAAAATAACCGACGGATCCTCCAAGCAAAACAAACAGCACAAAAACAAAAAATTTTAAAAAATAATAAAAATATTTCCCCCAAAAAACCTCACCTCCCTAAGTTAACGGGACCCAGGGTGGGTGGGCGGGGGATGGCGGTGGAAAAAACTAAATCTAAGTATGCAGCGCGACGCGCGCAAGCCTGCTGAGCACGAATAAAATAAAAGAAAAATTCCGAACTAAATTTTGAAGACGCTACGATTTTTCAAAGTTTTCAAAAATTTTGAAGAAAAATGATGTTAATTCCAAAAAATTGTACTAAACGTGTCCTTTTCTGTTGCAGGTTCGTCGAGGAGACGTCGAGCCGGTTACAGCGACGTGTCACACTCAACAATTAGTCAATATTTTAGAGACTTTAAAATCCGGTTAGGTTAGGTTAGGTTAGGTTAGGTTAGGTTAGGTTAGGTTAGGTTAGGTTAGGTTAGGTTAGGTTAGGTTAGGTTAGGTTAGGTTAGGTTAGGTTAGGTTAGGTTAGGTTAGGTTAGGTTAGGTTAGGTTAGGTTAGGTTAGGTTAGGTTAGGTTAGGTTAGGTTAGGTTAGGTTAGGTTAGGTTAGGTTAGGTTAGGTTAGGTTAGGTTAGGTTAGGTTAGGTTAGGTTAGGTTAGGTTAGGTTAGGTTAGGTTAGGTTAGGTTAGGTTAGGTTAGGTTAGGTTAGGTTAGGTTAGGTTAGGTTAGGTTAGGTTAGGTTAGGTTAGGTTAGGTTAGGTTAGGTTAGGTTAGGTTAGGTTAGGTTAGGTTAGGTTAGGTTAGGTTAGGTTAGGTTAGGTTAGGTTAGGTTAGGTTAGGTTAGGTTAGGTTAGGTTAGGTTAGGTTAGGTTAGGTTAGGTTAGGTTAGGTTAGGTTAGGTTAGGTTAGGTTAGGTTAGGTTAGGTTAGGTTAGGTTAGGTTAGGTTAGGTTAGGTTAGGTTAGGTTAGGTTAGGTTAGGTTAGGTTAGGTTAGGTTAGGTTAGGTTAGGTTAGGTTAGGTTAGGTTAGGTTAGGTTAGGTTAGGTTAGGTTAGGTTAGGTTAGGTTAGGTTAGGTTAGGTTAGGTTAGGTTAGGTTAGGTTAGGTTAGGTTAGGTTAGGTTAGGTTAGGTTAGGTTAGGTTAGGTTAGGTTAGGTTAGGTTAGGTTAGGTTAGGTTAGGTTAGGTTAGGTTAGGTTAGGTTAGGTTAGGTTAGGTTAGGTTAGGTTAGGTTAGGTTAGGTTAGGTTAGGTTAGGTTAGGTTAGGTTAGGTTAGGTTAGGTTAGGTTAGGTTAGGTTAGGTTAGGTTAGGTTAGGTTAGGTTAGGTTAGGTTAGGTTAGGTTAGGTTAGGTTAGGTTAGGTTAGGTTAGGTTAGGTTAGGTTAGGTTAGGTTAGGTTAGGTTAGGTTAGGTTAGGTTAGGTTAGGTTAGGTTAGGTTAGGTTAGGTTAGGTTAGGTTAGGTTAGGTTAGGTTAGGTTAGGTTAGGTTAGGTTAGGTTAGGTTAGGTTAGGTTAGGTTAGGTTAGGTTAGGTTAGGTTAGGTTAGGTTAGGTTAGGTTAGGTTAGGTTAGGTTAGGTTAGGTTAGGTTAGGTTAGGTTAGGTTAGGTTAGGTTAGGTTAGGTTAGGTTAGGTTAGGTTAGGTTAGGTTAGGTTAGGTTAGGTTAGGTTAGGTTAGGTTAGGTTAGGTTAGGTTAGGTTAGGTTAGGTTAGGTTAGGTTAGGTTAGGTTAGGTTAGGTTAGGTTAGGTTAGGTTAGGTTAGGTTAGGTTAGGTTAGGTTAGGTTAGGTTAGGTTAGGTTAGGTTAGGTTAGGTTAGGTTAGGTTAGGTTAGGTTAGGTTAGGTTAGGTTAGGTTAGGTTAGGTTAGGTTAGGTTAGGTTAGGTTAGGTTAGGTTAGGTTAGGTTAGGTTAGGTTAGGTTAGGTTAGGTTAGGTTAGGTTAGGTTAGGTTAGGTTAGGTTAGGTTAGGTTAGGTTAGGTTAGGTTAGGTTAGGTTAGGTTAGGTTAGGTTAGGTTAGGTTAGGTTAGGTTAGGTTAGGTTAGGTTAGGTTAGGTTAGGTTAGGTTAGGTTAGGTTAGGTTAGGTTAGGTTAGGTTAGGTTAGGTTAGGTTAGGTTAGGTTAGGTTAGGTTAGGTTAGGTTAGGTTAGGTTAGGTTAGGTTAGGTTAGGTTAGGTTAGGTTAGGTTAGGTTAGGTTAGGTTAGGTTAGGTTAGGTTAGGTTAGGTTAGGTTAGGTTAGGTTAGGTTAGGTTAGGTTAGGTTAGGTTAGGTTAGGTTAGGTTAGGTTAGGTTAGGTTAGGTTAGGTTAGGTTAGGTTAGGTTAGGTTAGGTTAGGTTAGGTTAGGTTAGGTTAGGTTAGGTTAGGTTAGGTTAGGTTAGGTTAGGTTAGGTTAGGTTAGGTTAGGTTAGGTTAGGTTAGGTTAGGTTAGGTTAGGTTAGGTTAGGTTAGGTTAGGTTAGGTTAGGTTAGGTTAGGTTAGGTTAGGTTAGGTTAGGTTAGGTTAGGTTAGGTTAGGTTAGGTTAGGTTAGGTTAGGTTAGGTTAGGTTAGGTTAGGTTAGGTTAGGTTAGGTTAGGTTAGGTTAGGTTAGGTTAGGTTAGGTTAGGTTAGGTTAGGTTAGGTTAGGTTAGGTTAGGTTAGGTTAGGTTAGGTTAGGTTAGGTTAGGTTAGGTTAGGTTAGGTTAGGTTAGGTTAGGTTAGGTTAGGTTAGGTTAGGTTAGGTTAGGTTAGGTTAGGTTAGGTTAGGTTAGGTTAGGTTAGGTTAGGTTAGGTTAGGTTAGGTTAGGTTAGGTTAGGTTAGGTTAGGTTAGGTTAGGTTAGGTTAGGTTAGGTTAGGTTAGGTTAGGTTAGGTTAGGTTAGGTTAGGTTAGGTTAGGTTAGGTTAGGTTAGGTTAGGTTAGGTTAGGTTAGGTTAGGTTAGGTTAGGTTAGGTTAGGTTAGGTTAGGTTAGGTTAGGTTAGGTTAGGTTAGGTTAGGTTAGGTTAGGTTAGGTTAGGTTAGGTTAGGTTAGGTTAGGTTAGGTTAGGTTAGGTTAGGTTAGGTTAGGTTAGGTTAGGTTAGGTTAGGTTAGGTTAGGTTAGGTTAGGTTAGGTTAGGTTAGGTTAGGTTAGGTTAGGTTAGGTTAGGTTAGGTTAGGTTAGGTTAGGTTAGGTTAGGTTAGGTTAGGTTAGGTTAGGTTAGGTTAGGTTAGGTTAGGTTAGGTTAGGTTAGGTTAGGTTAGGTTAGGTTAGGTTAGGTTAGGTTAGGTTAGGTTAGGTTAGGTTAGGTTAGGTTAGGTTAGGTTAGGTTAGGTTAGGTTAGGTTAGGTTAGGTTAGGTTAGGTTAGGTTAGGTTAGGTTAGGTTAGGTTAGGTTAGGTTAGGTTAGGTTAGGTTAGGTTAGGTTAGGTTAGGTTAGGTTAGGTTAGGTTAGGTTAGGTTAGGTTAGGTTAGGTTAGGTTAGGTTAGGTTAGGTTAGGTTAGGTTAGGTTAGGTTAGGTTAGGTTAGGTTAGGTTAGGTTAGGTTAGGTTAGGTTAGGTTAGGTTAGGTTAGGTTAGGTTAGGTTAGGTTAGGTTAGGTTAGGTTAGGTTAGGTTAGGTTAGGTTAGGTTAGGTTAGGTTAGGTTAGGTTAGGTTAGGTTAGGTTAGGTTAGGTTAGGTTAGGTTAGGTTAGGTTAGGTTAGGTTAGGTTAGGTTAGGTTAGGTTAGGTTAGGTTAGGTTAGGTTAGGTTAGGTTAGGTTAGGTTAGGTTAGGTTAGGTTAGGTTAGGTTAGGTTAGGTTAGGTTAGGTTAGGTTAGGTTAGGTTAGGTTAGGTTAGGTTAGGTTAGGTTAGGTTAGGTTAGGTTAGGTTAGGTTAGGTTAGGTTAGGTTAGGTTAGGTTAGGTTAGGTTAGGTTAGGTTAGGTTAGGTTAGGTTAGGTTAGGTTAGGTTAGGTTAGGTTAGGTTAGGTTAGGTTAGGTTAGGTTAGGTTAGGTTAGGTTAGGTTAGGTTAGGTTAGGTTAGGTTAGGTTAGGTTAGGTTAGGTTAGGTTAGGTTAGGTTAGGTTAGGTTAGGTTAGGTTAGGTTAGGTTAGGTTAGGTTAGGTTAGGTTAGGTTAGGTTAGGTTAGGTTAGGTTAGGTTAGGTTAGGTTAGGTTAGGTTAGGTTAGGTTAGGTTAGGTTAGGTTAGGTTAGGTTAGGTTAGGTTAGGTTAGGTTAGGTTAGGTTAGGTTAGGTTAGGTTAGGTTAGGTTAGGTTAGGTTAGGTTAGGTTAGGTTAGGTTAGGTTAGGTTAGGTTAGGTTAGGTTAGGTTAGGTTAGGTTAGGTTAGGTTAGGTTAGGTTAGGTTAGGTTAGGTTAGGTTAGGTTAGGTTAGGTTAGGTTAGGTTAGGTTAGGTTAGGTTAGGTTAGGTTAGGTTAGGTTAGGTTAGGTTAGGTTAGGTTAGGTTAGGTTAGGTTAGGTTAGGTTAGGTTAGGTTAGGTTAGGTTAGGTTAGGTTAGGTTAGGTTAGGTTAGGTTAGGTTAGGTTAGGTTAGGTTAGGTTAGGTTAGGTTAGGTTAGGTTAGGTTAGGTTAGGTTAGGTTAGGTTAGGTTAGGTTAGGTTAGGTTAGGTTAGGTTAGGTTAGGTTAGGTTAGGTTAGGTTAGGTTAGGTTAGGTTAGGTTAGGTTAGGTTAGGTTAGGTTAGGTTAGGTTAGGTTAGGTTAGGTTAGGTTAGGTTAGGTTAGGTTAGGTTAGGTTAGGTTAGGTTAGGTTAGGTTAGGTTAGGTTAGGTTAGGTTAGGTTAGGTTAGGTTAGGTTAGGTTAGGTTAGGTTAGGTTAGGTTAGGTTAGGTTAGGTTAGGTTAGGTTAGGTTAGGTTAGGTTAGGTTAGGTTAGGTTAGGTTAGGTTAGGTTAGGTTAGGTTAGGTTAGGTTAGGTTAGGTTAGGTTAGGTTAGGTTAGGTTAGGTTAGGTTAGGTTAGGTTAGGTTAGGTTAGGTTAGGTTAGGTTAGGTTAGGTTAGGTTAGGTTAGGTTAGGTTAGGTTAGGTTAGGTTAGGTTAGGTTAGGTTAGGTTAGGTTAGGTTAGGTTAGGTTAGGTTAGGTTAGGTTAGGTTAGGTTAGGTTAGGTTAGGTTAGGTTAGGTTAGGTTAGGTTAGGTTAGGTTAGGTTAGGTTAGGTTAGGTTAGGTTAGGTTAGGTTAGGTTAGGTTAGGTTAGGTTAGGTTAGGTTAGGTTAGGTTAGGTTAGGTTAGGTTAGGTTAGGTTAGGTTAGGTTAGGTTAGGTTAGGTTAGGTTAGGTTAGGTTAGGTTAGGTTAGGTTAGGTTAGGTTAGGTTAGGTTAGGTTAGGTTAGGTTAGGTTAGGTTAGGTTAGGTTAGGTTAGGTTAGGTTAGGTTAGGTTAGGTTAGGTTAGGTTAGGTTAGGTTAGGTTAGGTTAGGTTAGGTTAGGTTAGGTTAGGTTAGGTTAGGTTAGGTTAGGTTAGGTTAGGTTAGGTTAGGTTAGGTTAGGTTAGGTTAGGTTAGGTTAGGTTAGGTTAGGTTAGGTTAGGTTAGGTTAGGTTAGGTTAGGTTAGGTTAGGTTAGGTTAGGTTAGGTTAGGTTAGGTTAGGTTAGGTTAGGTTAGGTTAGGTTAGGTTAGGTTAGGTTAGGTTAGGTTAGGTTAGGTTAGGTTAGGTTAGGTTAGGTTAGGTTAGGTTAGGTTAGGTTAGGTTAGGTTAGGTTAGGTTAGGTTAGGTTAGGTTAGGTTAGGTTAGGTTAGGTTAGGTTAGGTTAGGTTAGGTTAGGTTAGGTTAGGTTAGGTTAGGTTAGGTTAGGTTAGGTTAGGTTAGGTTAGGTTAGGTTAGGTTAGGTTAGGTTAGGTTAGGTTAGGTTAGGTTAGGTTAGGTTAGGTTAGGTTAGGTTAGGTTAGGTTAGGTTAGGTTAGGTTAGGTTAGGTTAGGTTAGGTTAGGTTAGGTTAGGTTAGGTTAGGTTAGGTTAGGTTAGGTTAGGTTAGGTTAGGTTAGGTTAGGTTAGGTTAGGTTAGGTTAGGTTAGGTTAGGTTAGGTTAGGTTAGGTTAGGTTAGGTTAGGTTAGGTTAGGTTAGGTTAGGTTAGGTTAGGTTAGGTTAGGTTAGGTTAGGTTAGGTTAGGTTAGGTTAGGTTAGGTTAGGTTAGGTTAGGTTAGGTTAGGTTAGGTTAGGTTAGGTTAGGTTAGGTTAGGTTAGGTTAGGTTAGGTTAGGTTAGGTTAGGTTAGGTTAGGTTAGGTTAGGTTAGGTTAGGTTAGGTTAGGTTAGGTTAGGTTAGGTTAGGTTAGGTTAGGTTAGGTTAGGTTAGGTTAGGTTAGGTTAGGTTAGGTTAGGTTAGGTTAGGTTAGGTTAGGTTAGGTTAGGTTAGGTTAGGTTAGGTTAGGTTAGGTTAGGTTAGGTTAGGTTAGGTTAGGTTAGGTTAGGTTAGGTTAGGTTAGGTTAGGTTAGGTTAGGTTAGGTTAGGTTAGGTTAGGTTAGGTTAGGTTAGGTTAGGTTAGGTTAGGTTAGGTTAGGTTAGGTTAGGTTAGGTTAGGTTAGGTTAGGTTAGGTTAGGTTAGGTTAGGTTAGGTTAGGTTAGGTTAGGTTAGGTTAGGTTAGGTTAGGTTAGGTTAGGTTAGGTTAGGTTAGGTTAGGTTAGGTTAGGTTAGGTTAGGTTAGGTTAGGTTAGGTTAGGTTAGGTTAGGTTAGGTTAGGTTAGGTTAGGTTAGGTTAGGTTAGGTTAGGTTAGGTTAGGTTAGGTTAGGTTAGGTTAGGTTAGGTTAGGTTAGGTTAGGTTAGGTTAGGTTAGGTTAGGTTAGGTTAGGTTAGGTTAGGTTAGGTTAGGTTAGGTTAGGTTAGGTTAGGTTAGGTTAGGTTAGGTTAGGTTAGGTTAGGTTAGGTTAGGTTAGGTTAGGTTAGGTTAGGTTAGGTTAGGTTAGGTTAGGTTAGGTTAGGTTAGGTTAGGTTAGGTTAGGTTAGGTTAGGTTAGGTTAGGTTAGGTTAGGTTAGGTTAGGTTAGGTTAGGTTAGGTTAGGTTAGGTTAGGTTAGGTTAGGTTAGGTTAGGTTAGGTTAGGTTAGGTTAGGTTAGGTTAGGTTAGGTTAGGTTAGGTTAGGTTAGGTTAGGTTAGGTTAGGTTAGGTTAGGTTAGGTTAGGTTAGGTTAGGTTAGGTTAGGTTAGGTTAGGTTAGGTTAGGTTAGGTTAGGTTAGGTTAGGTTAGGTTAGGTTAGGTTAGGTTAGGTTAGGTTAGGTTAGGTTAGGTTAGGTTAGGTTAGGTTAGGTTAGGTTAGGTTAGGTTAGGTTAGGTTAGGTTAGGTTAGGTTAGGTTAGGTTAGGTTAGGTTAGGTTAGGTTAGGTTAGGTTAGGTTAGGTTAGGTTAGGTTAGGTTAGGTTAGGTTAGGTTAGGTTAGGTTAGGTTAGGTTAGGTTAGGTTAGGTTAGGTTAGGTTAGGTTAGGTTAGGTTAGGTTAGGTTAGGTTAGGTTAGGTTAGGTTAGGTTAGGTTAGGTTAGGTTAGGTTAGGTTAGGTTAGGTTAGGTTAGGTTAGGTTAGGTTAGGTTAGGTTAGGTTAGGTTAGGTTAGGTTAGGTTAGGTTAGGTTAGGTTAGGTTAGGTTAGGTTAGGTTAGGTTAGGTTAGGTTAGGTTAGGTTAGGTTAGGTTAGGTTAGGTTAGGTTAGGTTAGGTTAGGTTAGGTTAGGTTAGGTTAGGTTAGGTTAGGTTAGGTTAGGTTAGGTTAGGTTAGGTTAGGTTAGGTTAGGTTAGGTTAGGTTAGGTTAGGTTAGGTTAGGTTAGGTTAGGTTAGGTTAGGTTAGGTTAGGTTAGGTTAGGTTAGGTTAGGTTAGGTTAGGTTAGGTTAGGTTAGGTTAGGTTAGGTTAGGTTAGGTTAGGTTAGGTTAGGTTAGGTTAGGTTAGGTTAGGTTAGGTTAGGTTAGGTTAGGTTAGGTTAGGTTAGGTTAGGTTAGGTTAGGTTAGGTTAGGTTAGGTTAGGTTAGGTTAGGTTAGGTTAGGTTAGGTTAGGTTAGGTTAGGTTAGGTTAGGTTAGGTTAGGTTAGGTTAGGTTAGGTTAGGTTAGGTTAGGTTAGGTTAGGTTAGGTTAGGTTAGGTTAGGTTAGGTTAGGTTAGGTTAGGTTAGGTTAGGTTAGGTTAGGTTAGGTTAGGTTAGGTTAGGTTAGGTTAGGTTAGGTTAGGTTAGGTTAGGTTAGGTTAGGTTAGGTTAGGTTAGGTTAGGTTAGGTTAGGTTAGGTTAGGTTAGGTTAGGTTAGGTTAGGTTAGGTTAGGTTAGGTTAGGTTAGGTTAGGTTAGGTTAGGTTAGGTTAGGTTAGGTTAGGTTAGGTTAGGTTAGGTTAGGTTAGGTTAGGTTAGGTTAGGTTAGGTTAGGTTAGGTTAGGTTAGGTTAGGTTAGGTTAGGTTAGGTTAGGTTAGGTTAGGTTAGGTTAGGTTAGGTTAGGTTAGGTTAGGTTAGGTTAGGTTAGGTTAGGTTAGGTTAGGTTAGGTTAGGTTAGGTTAGGTTAGGTTAGGTTAGGTTAGGTTAGGTTAGGTTAGGTTAGGTTAGGTTAGGTTAGGTTAGGTTAGGTTAGGTTAGGTTAGGTTAGGTTAGGTTAGGTTAGGTTAGGTTAGGTTAGGTTAGGTTAGGTTAGGTTAGGTTAGGTTAGGTTAGGTTAGGTTAGGTTAGGTTAGGTTAGGTTAGGTTAGGTTAGGTTAGGTTAGGTTAGGTTAGGTTAGGTTAGGTTAGGTTAGGTTAGGTTAGGTTAGGTTAGGTTAGGTTAGGTTAGGTTAGGTTAGGTTAGGTTAGGTTAGGTTAGGTTAGGTTAGGTTAGGTTAGGTTAGGTTAGGTTAGGTTAGGTTAGGTTAGGTTAGGTTAGGTTAGGTTAGGTTAGGTTAGGTTAGGTTAGGTTAGGTTAGGTTAGGTTAGGTTAGGTTAGGTTAGGTTAGGTTAGGTTAGGTTAGGTTAGGTTAGGTTAGGTTAGGTTAGGTTAGGTTAGGTTAGGTTAGGTTAGGTTAGGTTAGGTTAGGTTAGGTTAGGTTAGGTTAGGTTAGGTTAGGTTAGGTTAGGTTAGGTTAGGTTAGGTTAGGTTAGGTTAGGTTAGGTTAGGTTAGGTTAGGTTAGGTTAGGTTAGGTTAGGTTAGGTTAGGTTAGGTTAGGTTAGGTTAGGTTAGGTTAGGTTAGGTTAGGTTAGGTTAGGTTAGGTTAGGTTAGGTTAGGTTAGGTTAGGTTAGGTTAGGTTAGGTTAGGTTAGGTTAGGTTAGGTTAGGTTAGGTTAGGTTAGGTTAGGTTAGGTTAGGTTAGGTTAGGTTAGGTTAGGTTAGGTTAGGTTAGGTTAGGTTAGGTTAGGTTAGGTTAGGTTAGGTTAGGTTAGGTTAGGTTAGGTTAGGTTAGGTTAGGTTAGGTTAGGTTAGGTTAGGTTAGGTTAGGTTAGGTTAGGTTAGGTTAGGTTAGGTTAGGTTAGGTTAGGTTAGGTTAGGTTAGGTTAGGTTAGGTTAGGTTAGGTTAGGTTAGGTTAGGTTAGGTTAGGTTAGGTTAGGTTAGGTTAGGTTAGGTTAGGTTAGGTTAGGTTAGGTTAGGTTAGGTTAGGTTAGGTTAGGTTAGGTTAGGTTAGGTTAGGTTAGGTTAGGTTAGGTTAGGTTAGGTTAGGTTAGGTTAGGTTAGGTTAGGTTAGGTTAGGTTAGGTTAGGTTAGGTTAGGTTAGGTTAGGTTAGGTTAGGTTAGGTTAGGTTAGGTTAGGTTAGGTTAGGTTAGGTTAGGTTAGGTTAGGTTAGGTTAGGTTAGGTTAGGTTAGGTTAGGTTAGGTTAGGTTAGGTTAGGTTAGGTTAGGTTAGGTTAGGTTAGGTTAGGTTAGGTTAGGTTAGGTTAGGTTAGGTTAGGTTAGGTTAGGTTAGGTTAGGTTAGGTTAGGTTAGGTTAGGTTAGGTTAGGTTAGGTTAGGTTAGGTTAGGTTAGGTTAGGTTAGGTTAGGTTAGGTTAGGTTAGGTTAGGTTAGGTTAGGTTAGGTTAGGTTAGGTTAGGTTAGGTTAGGTTAGGTTAGGTTAGGTTAGGTTAGGTTAGGTTAGGTTAGGTTAGGTTAGGTTAGGTTAGGTTAGGTTAGGTTAGGTTAGGTTAGGTTAGGTTAGGTTAGGTTAGGTTAGGTTAGGTTAGGTTAGGTTAGGTTAGGTTAGGTTAGGTTAG